>JAUTWN010000136.1:0-10982 GCA_033043275.1 Ruscus hypophyllum | reverse complement strand
CTCCACTATTTTCTTGAACTCTTCTTTAAATCAAATAATTACAATAATGACCTAAACACTGGATAGGGCATAACCCTAACAGACCTAGTACAATAGTCAGCCTAGGAATTGAAGGGTGAGGGGAGACTAGGGATCTAGTAAAGGACAAGGTAAAGGAGGGAGGGGACAACTGTGTGGTCACAGGCCAGATAAGAGAATGTGTAGATGATGGAGCATTCAAAGCAATGGGGAGGGATGGCCTTTTTGAGCTGGCTATGGGTAAACAGAGGCTACTCAGTAGTGACACGAAGAGTGATATCACATCAGAGTTCTTAGGCCTCGCACTGCTTAGCTGTCATGCATCCTCTGGCACCCATTATTGGTATGTTCTCCTTGATTCAAAATCTAAAATGGAATAACAATGGTTATATATATTATCAGGGAGGTCAATTACAAATTACATAAAAAAGATAATCAGCCTAATGCCCCATGTAATAAGTAAAAAATGCCGAGTGGTTGCTTAGAGGTTACCTCTTTTTAATGCAAATTGCATTAGGATAGTATGGTCAAGTTGAATGACCAAATAAACTAGTGATGTAGAATTGTACTAGCAGGAGGCAAGGATCAAATACCTTTAAAAGAGATGTCATGCTCTAATAGACATACTACTTGTGAATATTGGATTAGGTTTTAAATTCAGCCAATAATTAATTTTTCATCTGGAAGTGTCTTATATAAATAGTGACTCGCACTGCTTCATAAAAGTAGGAATTCCTAATTGCACCTAAAAAAAATTACTATTATTGCAGGTTAATGGTGGTTCACTGTATAAATTTCCCAATTTACCCTAATTAATGGAATAACTAACTTATACAAATTTGGAATAGTAAATTTAACAAACCATTGATAATTTGTGTGGAACTATACTTTAAGTGGGTGATTCATACGACAGTAGTAGTAAGCTAAAACCCAAAAAGAGTGAAAATTTAAAGGCTTTTATGAGTAGGTTGGCAATTGCCTATAAATAAAAGAATGACTATCCATAAGAATTTAGTAAGGGAAGGTGAAGCCATCCAATAATTGATTACTTATGAAGTGTACTATGAATGGGCATCACACGGCTAATACTAGTAAGTTAACAATTCAAAATGGTAAGGGAAATACTATTACAAGTTACAGGTAGTTATCAATTCCCTATTTGCCTGAATGAACATGATGGGGGTAACAAATTGATAACTCGCAAGAAATAAAGCAATAGGGCTAATAATTTAGATGATGTTTACATAAAAATCACTCACAGTAAAAGATAAGATTAAGCACTGTTAAGTAAAATCTCAATAAACACATCAAGAGATTTGTTGACAGGGTTCGACTAAGGTGGCTTGAGTCTACATCCCTAGGTAAATGCCAATGGATGGGTTACTAGCTTTTTATTGAGCTTGAATATGATTTACAGGTGGATACAGTACAGTTCTGTAGCTGAGCTGCCGAGAAGAATAGAATTACATCATATTTCTAGTTATTAGGGTAGGTCACACTCATTATCGAGTGGTTTTCTAAGGTGCTATGAATTCTCTGAGATCTTATAAGATTCTGAGCCTGGATCCATGAGTGTCCAAGTATTCAGAACTCATCAGAAAACCACTTGACAATGAGTGTAACCTGCCCTAATTACCAGAAACACTGCATAATTCTCTTTTTCTCGGCTGCTCAGTCGTAGAACTGCACTGTATCCACCTATAAAATCTAATCAAACTTAATAAAAAGTTTGCAACTAGTCCATTGGCCATTACCTAGGGATGTAGACTCGAGCTACCTCAGTTGAACCTCGTCAACAAATCTCTTGATGTATTTATTGTGATTTTGTTTAACAATGCTTAATCCTATCTTTGCCTTTGAGTGATTTTTATGTAAACAGATGGAAAAGGACATGATATCTTCCATACTTATGATGAAACTAAAGGATAAAAACCTAGAGATGCTCATAACTCATGATAAATAGAACAAATGGGCCCTGAATGGACACGTTATCGCTTCCTAAATGAGAAGAGATGAGTAATTTTTAAACATCCTAATAGGAATTTTTCTATCCAAATTGAAATAATCATATATTTATATAAAAGCTAACCTTGATGTTGATGCATAACTAATGTAACATAAAAAATGTAATTTGTAATAGAAATACACAATCAATTATAATGATATATTTGTACAAAAAGGCATCCTCAACGTTATAAGGGATAGAAGCAAGTCAGCTAAATATGAAAATAAACAAAAAAAATAGATTTACACTAATGTGTAAAAGATGATTCTATTCATACTAAATACCTCTTATGCAAGTAAATTTTGGTACTTTATTCATCTTTCACAAACACTGATGCTTTCACAATGATATAAAATGGGCACGCTTGGTAACAAACAAATCTAACAATAGAGTAAAGTACATGTGACAAGTTTTAGGCAATAATCCAAGCCGATCAGGCAAAAAAGATGTCATTCCCAATAAAAATTCAGTTAATTTATTTTTTTGAAGCACTATATCATCTCTTTGAGCTTTAAAATGTTTATAATTTTTTAGAAGAAAATAGTTACAAGACCCATAACTTAAAAAAATGATATTGAATAAATTAGGTATCTGGTTGATAAATAATGCATCTGATAACATATTATATCCCTTTGAAATCTAACTTCCAAGATTAACAATTCCTACTTAACTTACATAATATCCTACTAGAATCCAATGGCTGAGGTTGCATCAAGAGCTAGTGCTCGAGTGTAGGAAAGAAGCTGAAATATGTTCTGACTTCACTGGAGAGAGCAAGTCGACTTTCAAGTATTATAAAATATGACGAAAACCCTTAATTAAGGAACCTATTAACGAATTTGGATCCTCTACCAAGCAAGAAATTAAAAGGACCATCCAAAATGTATCTTAGCCATTCATTAAATTAGTTAATAAACTAATCAATCACAAATAAAATCCAATCATATAATAGACATAAATTTAATATGGAAAACCCAAAAGGGAAAAAATCCAGGAAAGTATCTCCACTATGTAAACTAAACTTCTAAAGTTAATTATTCTCACACTTGCTCGACTACCATAAGTGTTAGCATTAATACAAAAGATCTATTTCACCTAGATTGCTAGACAACCATAATCTACTTATTCGATCTCCTATCACCACAGTTAACAAACCCCTCTTATAATTTAAAGATAAATTCAAAGAGAAACTTGATGTGAAGTATCTATATACCGAGATGAACATCTAGAGTTATGGAGAAGTAGATCAGCAATAGTCTCTACAATCTTCAACGAAGCTTCAGCAAGCTTCATATAAATTAACAGTAGCCAAGAGCTCTCCTTTTCTCCTCTTGATCTTCAATTCTGAATTCTAGAATCAATAATTTACAAACTAAGATTTTAAGTATCTTTTATAAACAAGTAAAAACCCTAATTAAATCACAACCCTTGCTTAGAAAAGCCTTCAAATTTTAACCTTAGATTGCATAAAACTCGTATCTAAATAACCAAACCCATGTACAAAACATAGTCCAAATCAAACTAGGACTCGACTGAACAGTCAATAGTTTCAGTTTAACTGTCGACAGTTCTGAAGAACTGTCGATAATTAACCTTTTCTCTGCCAACCCGAGAGTAAACTGTTGATCTAATTGATGATCAACTGTCTATATTTGGTTAACTGTTGGCAGTACCGTATAATGTGTCGATAGTTTACCTATTCTTAGCCACATGCATGACTGACACGCTCTCGTATCTTTCTTATTTTGATTCCTCTTCAACTTTAATCTTCAAGATAGCTTCACACAAACTAGTACACCTAAGATATGATTATCTTTTATGACATGAGCTTGGTTTTGATGGAAAACTTATTTTGTGCATGAATTTTCTATTTACCTTAACATAAAATCCTTATTAATTAATTTGAAGGCCAAATGGACATTGGTAAGTGTTTTAAGTGGAAATAATAATGGGTTTATCCATAAGAAAATTTAAACATGTGGTTTGTCTGTAGTCTTTTTATAATCTTAGCTAAATGTCATCCTTTCCTTTTATTTGTTATCTTATTTAACCCTATTATCTATGGCTTAACTTAGTATCCCTAATATGTAGATTTTTGGTTAGGTTAAACATTGACTTCATAACCACAAACTTTTACTACCGCTTCATAGACATAGAGCTCAGCATTGGTTCATTTCCTACCACACGCGTGAAGATAAAGAGATAAAGAAGCAGAATAATTTTAGCTAAGACTTATAAAATAGATCTAGAAACATACAATTGTTCAAAGAAAATTAAGGTATCATTTATTGAAATACTACAATACATTTTATATAAGCTGACTTTGCTACCAAATTTGCATTTTAATTTTAGAGGAGCTTGAGCTTTAGACGACTAGCTTTGGTTAGAAGTTAGGGTATTATCTTGATAAGCCTACTTGATTGGGTGGTAATTAAGAATGACTCTTTACATAGTGGGTGCTCTCCTAGTTGGGAGAAGGTAGAGTGGACGTAGGACTTTCCCCAAACTTTTATATATCCATACCTTTGCTTGGGATTACTTATTCCGCTACATATTATTTTGATAGTTTTTATTGCTATAACTAACTTGCAATTATATTCACCCCCTTAGTCCTGCATATCAATTCTAACAGAAGAAATGATAATAATAGTAAGGCAATACCTACATTGTGTTCGCACCCATGTATTGCGCGTGCGAGTAATTGACGTATTACATGCAATGCCATTACTTGATCATTTCTTAATAACAAACTTCTAGATCTATGTTGCATGTGCTATTTGCACGAGTAATTAATGTATCACATGCAATGTCATTACTTGATCATTTCTTAATAACAAACTTATTGATCCATTATTACAACAAATTCTTTTTTGATGGACCAAAAGATTTGTAGGATAATAATGGATGCTTGCACCTAAAAATAATAAATAATGTACTTTCAATAGAAACAAAAGCAAAACACATGACTTATTATACCACCATTAAAGATATCCTATTTGTACACACGACAATCTCCATATATGGGAGTGTAGTAATCTTAGTTGTCCTTAATGCAACAGATTACAATTTTTATGGACCACAAGATTTATAGGATAATAGTGTATGCTTGCACCTAAAAAAATAAATAATGTACTTTCAAAAGAAACGAAAGCAAAGCACATGACTTATTATACCACCATTAAAGACATCATATTTGTATACATGTCAATCTCCAAATATAGAGTGTAGATAATCTTTGCTACGATTAATGCAACAGATTGCATTTTTGATGGACCACAAGATTTGCAGGATAATAATGTATACTTTCTCCTAACAATAATAAATAATGTACTCTTAAAAGAAAATAATGTAAAACATATGAAACATAATATTGCATAGTTGCACATGACTACGACGTGTAGATAATCTCCATTAAAGAAATCCTATTTGTATACAGGATAATCTCCAAATATGAGAGTATAGATAATCTTAGCTGTCAGGAGGTAAATGATAATTTATTTGCGTATACACAATGTTAAGTAAATAAGTTGGAAATGTTAAAATTTTATTATATTTGCTAGATGTATTAGTATTAGTATTTAGATTACCTATTTTATTATACTTCTTTTCTTATCATGTTTCTTTTCCTCCAAGTAGGATTTAGATTTTCTTATTATTCGGGTTATATTTATCTATATAACTATCTTATTGCCCTCTTTTTATGTAATATATTACATTTATCAATAATAATATTTTCTCCTCAAGTTATCAATATTTATAACAAATTTTTTATTCCCTTTTCTAGTTTTTCTTAATATAAATTTTGTATTGTCTCTTTATTGATTTTTCTTAACAGCCTACATCGAATACATCAATGGATAGAGATTGCTCAAACCTTGTTAGGCCGACTCGAAAATGGGCTAGATATTAAGGGTGGGACTAGCATAAGTAATGGCCCATTTAGTTTCTTGAGACTTTGATCAAAGTTCTTTTTAAGCTAAAATTCTTAAGTCCATTGAAATAGATAGGTCAGACTCAAGATATATTGTGCTCCTATCGAAACATGCATTCACACAATAATAAATCTTCTTAACATGACAACAATAGTTTTAATTAGCAAACAGGAATATGTAAATAAAAAGATAAAAGTGCCCACATCTTCTAATACAGATTTTTTAACATATTAACGAGTAAAACATATTTTGATGGTGTTACTATATAAGTTGACTGGTTCAGATCCAAAGTGAAAAATCCACTAAGGTGAAAGCCTACCAAGGTGAAAGATAACCAACAAATGTCCAAATGTGACAAGTTCTGAGTAAATTCATAAGTCAAAAAGACCCAGAGATCAATGATCCAAGTTAGAGAACTTTTTCTGAAGGATGCATCTCGGCAAGAAGATTGAAGTCACAAGATCACCACATGATCTCTCCTATATAAAGTCATATTACGATTCAAACTTAATATCTCCTAATTAATCATGAAGAGTCTGCTATCATTCATAAACTTTTTTGGATAAGGAAAATAAATCCTCTATGGAAAAAAATCTTATCTCTAAGGTAACAAAATTCATTTACAATAAGGAAACTATAGAGTTTGAATTTAACTACAACTTATATTCATAACTTGATACTAGTAACTACAAATATCCTCATCGTAGGTGAGAGGGGAGATATTTTTTCAAAGAATTCAAAATGTATTCTACCATTTGAGAACCTATAACTTCTAGAGGATTATCGAAAGAACTATAATCTACTTATTTAATAAGAGAACAAGTAGAACAACCATCTCTTTCACTAGAGACGTGTAAGGACCTTACCCATTTCGTTCATTGTATCGAATGTTTTATATCGTCTGTATCGGATTCCAGTATTCTAGGTGTCGATGCTAACCGGAACCGAGCTAAACGAAGTCAATTTGTGACTAGGTCATCACTTTGATTTTCAGATAGGTGTGTTGCACTCGTCTTGATTTATAGTGATTTATGTTATTTTATTAAATTTTATCAGACAGTCAAAAAATAGGCCCCGGATAGTATTATTTAATACTGGAGAATGCAGTATTTTTCCTATCTCGTAGTTCATGTCATGACATGATTAATGTGAATATATGATTTTCCATGATAGATTACCTTATCTTATTTGCTTGGCTTGTCATGAGAGGGATCTCATAATGGGATTTTATGACAACCTTGGCTCTCTAATACTTAGTCTTATACTCCACCATCCCATCTCACATTAACCTAAGTATTTCCATAATGGCTCTTGCATGAACCATGAGAATATATCCTCCTCTCTCCCATTTATTTCTTCAACCCCTCATCCCAAGAGAAAAAAAAAGAGAATGAAGATGAAGAGAGAAGGAGAGATCCCTTTGCCATAACCCACACTTTACATATACTATTGAAGATGAAGATTAAGGAGGAGCTAAGGAAGGGCAAGAGCTTCACTCTAAGATAACTAAGGAAAGTAGAAACTTGACACACCATTTAAATTTTTGTACTAATCGTATTATAGCTGTAAGAGTTCAGATTTATTCTAAGAACAGAGTTTTCTTTTTTCTTAAGCTCTGTTGGCACTCATTTTATGGGTTTAGACACTTGATATTAGTATTAAAATGTTTGAACTAGCATGTATGAAGTGATTTTAAGCTACATATGAAATTTCTGAGGGTTTGGGGCTAAAGTTTCTGCAAGTCACGGATCATTTACCATGATTTACAGAATTATTATGGTAAAACATGATTTTCTTTATTCCTATTGATTTATTCATCAATTATACATATTGCTTCACACTTAGTTTTCTGGATACCTCTCTTGTTTTTGACTGATTCAGGATTTTGTTTGGATTTTCGATAAGATTATGATTTTTTACATTGAAATTATAGTTAAGTTAGCTTATCTACCTTGTCTTGTTATAAGAATTAAGATCTTTACATAATATGCAATTATATTAGAAGCTCTTTCGAATTCTTTATGTTGTTACCATGATAATCTTGAAGGATTTCTATGTGCATGTTGAAGGGAATCTCTTAATTCATGAATGTTCACAAATGATATTATTCATTCAAGCAATAGTTATTATTAAATTAGTATTTGATAAGATGGTTGAAGGGTTTCCATATGGTTTCCATGAGATTTAGATTTCTTCTAATGGGATTTCATGCTAAATATATTCTATTTTCTATAATATTAGAACTTTTTAAGTAATAATAATATGGTTAGTTTGGAACTTCATGTCAAGTTAAAATCCATGCTCACGTGTTCACTATGTGTGAGTGTCTAAGTTGATTACGGTTATGTTAGGGTTGTATGTCCTTAAGACTGATATTATGAATGGATGTGACCTATGAATAATATTTAACTCTTCATCTCATTCAAGATGATTATATGCAATCTGGTTTTCTTTATTTATATATGGAATTACTATATTAGGGTTATAGTATTATATTTATAAAGTACATGGAATGCTGTGAGACTAATTTAAATTATGATGAGATTAAATTATGAGATTCGACTAGCCAGTTAAGCACATTCTTAAACTTTTCCTGATCATAGGAGTATTAAAACTAGACATCGATATTCCAGATAGATCAGTGTGCACTAAGTTGTGCCATGGGATGGTAGTGGTCGGTCTCATAAACCACTTGACATGGAGATGTTGAGAGATAGTGCACAAGTGCTCATTGGAGAATGAGTTTACAGAATGACTTGCTAAGAAATTCTAGATGGAAATTATACCCTGGCTGTCAACTAGAAACTCTCAAGTAATGATTGGTGCTGATTAGTCCCGAACCTGAAATGTGCTAAAGAATCTTATGTGTAGACGATTACACTTTGATTTATACCAATCCTCAACATCATGCCCATTGTTAGGTATATTTTTGGTGTAGTTTGAAGCATATGAAGAGTGGTGGTGATCTAGATTGGATTCATCTCTCCTAGTATAGGGATTTAGTGTCGTAAAATGATGAAACATAACTATAACCAAAAGTCTATGGCCATGGCAGTATAGATAAACTAATAAAAGTTATCAGTTTGATCTTGTTGGTTATACATGTTATGTTGCTTTTACTATTTAGTTATTGGGTTTTGATAGATATTTATACCCTAGACTGAATAGACAATATAGTTATGCTGAAGAGACCGTACTACACGATAGTTATTATGGACAAGCTCGATTGAACAGGATAATATTGCTATCGTAGCTAAGTCTTATCAACCTAATCTATACGATTTAGAGATGGGTGGTCGATACGTATAGCTAGTGCCATTGTCGATCTGTGAATGGTATCATTCAGAATGATAGTTAACTGTCGGAGTATGGGTCGGCCATAAGAGTCACACACCAACTCTTCTTTTAACCATAAATAAAAAAGAGGAATTAATAAGTGTATACAATACACAAGATATATCACAAGGAATTATGAGCTCTCTTATCACTGCAAGAAGTTATAGTTAGCTCTGTACGGAGTTATAGAACATGGAACAACAAGTCACAAGGATTTGTAATAGCTATTGGTTTTGGACAAATTGAAAATCAGCATTATACCCAACCAAAACACCTAAAAACATTTCCCAAGTATTAGGATAGCTATGGGGGCACAATGGGGAGACCCAAGGAGGCCCCAGGCACAGTGAGTGGGGGTGAACAATAACTAAATGGTTGTTATTCTCCTCTGAGATAGTAGCACCCTATTGGAGAACTGTTGCCCAACCTAGCTGCTATATTAGGTCAGTTGGTGGTAGCATGCAGCCAGGCACTGCCCAGCCTGGGTAGCGATTGCAGCTAGGGTTACCCCACCTAAGGGCGAGGCTGCCCCTTGGGGGGCCACCTCCCCCAAGGGGGCGGCCTACTTGGGGATGGGGCAACCCACTCCTAGTAGGAGTGGGATGCCCCACTTTGGTGTTTAGGATAGGATTAGTGTAATCCTATTTGTGTTAGCATTTAATTCCTATAGGTTTATTTATTAGGGTATACAAGTTGTTTCCTATATGGGTTTATATGAAAATTGCTTACTTTATATAGGATAGAGATCTCTATGAGTTTTATAAATATAACCCCATGGTTGCTCCATAAAGACACAACCTTCTCTTGAAAAAGAGAGAAAGATTGAAATTTGCCTAGTACAAAGGCAAATCTTATAATAATTATTATTATTCCTCCTTTTCTCTTTACATCTCCCCTTTAGCGAGTTGGAGATTTGAATTCAAGTTCTTTAGAGGAGCTTATGAACTGGTTAGGAGGAGCATCAAGGTGAAACTACTTGGACACCGATTGAAGTACGTGGCGACGAGTCTTCAATAGGGATAGGTGAGCGAGGAGACGAGTTGCTATAGGCTAGCAACAATGGTATGTTAATTCTTTTCATTAAGATGTTAATAAAATAATTAATTAAAATAAAATCTAGTTTTATGTAGAAAGATCTTAGCTAAGTAATAAAGTAAAAAGCTAAATTTTTTAAAATTTATGCTTCTACTCTCCTTAATAATTTAGGATCTCTGCTTTTTTCACTTACATGGTATCAGAGCCATGCCACATAAAATTTTGATTTTATTCTTAAAGCTTAAATTTATTGAGATTAAATAAATATTTAATTAGATATGTGATATCTAAGTCTCTTTTAATAATAAGATTGTTAAAAGGAAAAGAAATAAATATGTGATATTTAATCTTGCTTGCTAGTTTTAAATAGTTTAAAACAAGATTGCTTGCAAGTTTTTTTAAAGAGTTTAAATTATCTAGCTTGCTAGTTTCAAAAGATTAAAACTATAAGCTTGTTTTAAATAATTTATAACAATTACTAGTTTTAAATTTGAAACTTTTAACATGCTAGCATTGAATTATTTGCAAGTTTATTCATGCCAGTTTTAAAAGAAGTTTAGAACTCTTGTATGTTAAAATTTTAATAATTCAAAAGTTATTATACATGCTTAGAAATTACTTTAGATTTGTAATTAATTAATTAGATTAATTTTGTT
>JAUTWN010000135.1:0-10994 GCA_033043275.1 Ruscus hypophyllum | reverse complement strand
TCCTAAGCTAGGGGGTCGTATGACCCTCCTATAGAGGTGGCTGTCGGTCACCCTCCTAGGACTAATCCCAAGTGCTCTTGTAAATTGTTAAGGGAGGAATAAATAGGCTAAAGCAGCATATTGCTGGGATTGGAGGTGATACAATTGCTTGTATGCTTTCCACTGACAAAGAAAAGCGCATATGTAGAAATTATCAATTTGTATTGGCTCAAATGTCGATGTAGACATAGGTTTTGAATCTCCTCTAACATAGCGGCGACAATCGATGGCTCCACCGCCGTCACCATCGACATCCTCCTTAGCCCGAGTATCAAGAGATGGTACAGTTTCTTGAGCTGCAGCCAAGGCAGCCAATTGCGTACAAGAAACGAGATTTGGGAGAGCACTTGGGTACTCACGTAATACTAGCCCTATTAACTAGAATTACTGTTGAAGTAATGGGTCCCATGTAGAAACAGTATATGTTGCTCCCTATTGTTTTCACATTTGGACAATAAGGATGATCGAGTAGGGATTTAGAAACTCTATCCCTATGATGACAACTCAAAGATGAGTAGTACCTAGCTCATCTAGAAGTACTACTCCAATCAAGCACGGTGACATTACTGTTAGGTAATGTCTCCGTTCATAGTGTAATAATTAATTTAATAGCACTATGAACTGGTTAAGATCTAACTATTCCATCAGGGTAAAACTTATACCATGTTATCAAAGTAGAGTGGATCCCACATGTCAAGTATAGATTGTCTCATGATTTATTGCCACAGATATGTTGAGTACAGGAAATCTTTCATATCCAACATTTTCATAGGACTTGATCTATCCATATTATAACCACTATATGGGCATAGGAAACAGTCGACTATATTCCTGCCTGCTCGAATATCCGACAGCACGCATTGAGTTTTAGGGTTACATCCTTCTCTTTGCATTGTTTTCAATACTAGAGTTATTGCCGCGTGAATGTTGGTGCTACCTAAAGATGAGTTCTAAAATTTGGAGGGGAGAGGGTCAGTTGAGGGGAGATAATATGTGCCCGTATATTATCATATACGTCCCTGTTCATCTATTGGTAATAAAGTATCCACTATGTTTACAATTGACATAGTGTATATGCCCGATTTAACAAGAACATTTTGAATTTGGTAATATTAACTTACAACATACTCCTACGATCATGACCAATGGGTTTGATAGCAATCTCATTTATGGTAACGCCCAAGCCCTCCTGAGTGCACACTCTATTAGACTCCCCTCAGGGGAGAACGGGAGGATGGCGGCAATGACCGATATTTTTCTATACATTCAGCAGATCTACGAAGAGACCATATAACAAGAGGCATTGACAAACACCTTTTGTTCCTCCCTTATCCTAGGTTCAAAGGCAAAGAGGAACTAATTATAGATACCCCACAGGGAGCGCTACAATGGCCAAGGAGACCTGCTGTGGCCCAAAATAATTGCACTGATTAGGTTAATAGTAAATAATCAATACAGGCTGGGAAACACCAACACCAAATTATAATAGAAGAGCACCATTGATTTTGTCACGAAGCACGGGCTACCGCAATATAAAGAGGGCACAACTAAATGTCAAGTATGTTTGTCAATGCCTCTAGTGTAGATGACGGTCCAGTCATATTACCAATGGTGATGGGGTTGTGCTCTTTGTACTAGACCACTCTGAGAAATAGCATATATGAAGTAAAATAGTGCATTGTCCCATTAATCGCCTCTCGAATGGCTTGCGAATTTTTGCTTCCACTAATTGTAATCGCAAGGGGATACATATAATCTGTATCTGGATGTATATGATATATTACATATTTAGCTGATGCATTACATATAGATCCCATAGCTTATGTATTAGTAAATAACACTATAGGTACAAATAAATCATATAACCCAAATAACTTCTCCGTTTGTACTCATTTGGAGAGGTGATTAATGGGATATTCTAAGATATTATATGGACTAGTTAATTTCTTGCCCACTTCCAATTATCAGTATTCATGGTCCAGGAATAGTACATCACTATTCTATAATTGCAGTAGATTTTTCCGTGTATAATCACACTATTGAGATTCCACTACACAAATATACCCTATATATTATCCCTGTTGGAAGTGGGCCTATGCATAGTTGCACTATATATATATATTTTGAAAACTCTATAATTTTTTAGAAGGCCTCGTGCAATCTGTATAGGGAAAGGCTATATGTATAGTGAAATGGGTGTCATCAGTTTACCCTAGTTGGTATTAGGTATTAACAAGATTATAGGTACAACTATAATTATAGAGTTTTCAAGTACACTGCTTATCGAATTTTAATGGTGAGGGGCCTATTAAATTATTCCAGATCATAGGAGTCATTGCTATATTGTCTCAAATAAAATGAATTCCCTCTAACCTAGATTACAATTACAGATATATTCTAGTGATAACAGGCCATGGTGCTGTTGTGTACCTGCTGCTAATCCTCTTTCATGAGATACTTGCTTAAATTATCTTAGCGAGAGTTAATGATAGGGTGCTACTTGAGAGGTTAAACTAGTCTGACTAGATGATGATAAGGACATTGTCATGGTTGTGTTTCTGATGGAGCTATGAAGGTTTACCTCGATCATGAACTTCGAAATGCTGCCAAGCTAATTGAGGTAACTTCGACCATGACAATCTGTCCTTATCATCATACTATCAGAATGCACAACATTTAGTGTACCTGTAGAGAATCATGGATTCTTGAATATACAAGTTGAACACTCAGAACAATATATATATTAATAGATTTTCTGAAAGTGGATTACTCTGGACAATATATACCTGCGATAATCCTTCATAGAGTATAGCCATTTTTAGTAAGTGGGCCATCCCATATCATTAATATCTACCGAAGGCGCAAAAGTTGCTACACGATATCTATTGAGTGTCATAAGTGTTGTGACATCTACAGTTCATGGTCCCATTGCTATCAATAAGCTGATTTCAATTTTAGATTAAATTTGTCCCATCGGTTTAATAATCGGACACGCAGTTTGCTGTCATCGTAATTTTGATGGAGCTGACACACTATTAGTAGGATTAGAATATGATATTATAGTGATTAATCTAAAATATAAAAATGATAAAATTGCGCGTGGTAACAATTATATGGAAGTGGCTAAGTATCTGTAGACAGGATAAGATATAAAGTAGATTCCACATTAGCCCTGTTATCTAATGCGAAGTGATTATGTACCAAACATACAGTGATATACGTGATATGAGAAGTTGTGCTAGTTCTAGTTACATTAGTTATATGAAATATTTTACTCAGTTAACGGATCATTTGTTAGAACATATTAGTTGTGACGTAATTTATTTTTGTACTTTGGGTAATTGTCCTATACATTGTTAGGCTCGGGACCCGTGCTGACTTCGTAGTCTGACTTTGACCGGTTATTGAAAATAATGTTGACATAGACTGTACTTTAATCAGTTTTTACAACTAATGGGGTATTTATAAGCTTCATAAGCCAATAGTTTCAATTGCTAGGCCATTCGGGGCCATTCGACTGGTCGCAAAATTATAGTAATTTGAGTATATACACTTAAAGGTGCTTCTATTTTTGATAATTTGTTCAAATTTTGAAATGTTCAACAAATGTACATTAACAACATATCATTTATACATATTAGACAAACCCATTGGTCGTACGCTGGAATGGCAGTACGCGATGACTAAGTACGCGATGACCAAGCAATTGGAGTGAGCATGAGATTATCACTTATTCGTGAGAGCCACCTCGTTGAGTATTACATGAAAGTTATTTGCAATACAAGATCAAATAGAGTTTAGTGTTTTTCATTTAACCACTTATTTCAATAGCACAAATTAAGTTAGTCTTAGACAGGCTTATAAATATCATGGAAATCTTGCTGAATTCAGATATACCTCAGCATTTACTAGCAGCTGGGACATCTGCTAGTATTGTGCTATTGAAAGTTGTCCATAGTAGTAAATCATAAAACTCCAATTATATAATACTTAATAATACTTGAGTACCTAATTAAGTTGGATTAATCGATATCCACATGTAAGATTAATATCGACAGTATGTCAGGCCAGCTAAAGAAGTTGAGCAACCCAATTTGGATCATCTCAATAAAAGAGTAAGGCATTTGTGGTATAGTAGCTTCACACAGTATTATTGTATCTTTCTTCTACGTATAACAAAATGCCTTAATTGCGATTTTAGTTTCTTTTATGAAACTAAAATGAACACGCAAAGGAGAAACTTACAGGTTTTGGCCGTTGAAAGTCAGTGATGTTATTATCCTTAAGCAACTCATAATCTTCCTCATCATGCTCATAGTTTCTCTCAGTCTCTCTGTATAAACACAGGCCTCACCATAAATTAAACATTTCGAGTATAACACAAAAAATCCCAACAACATCTGATGCACAAAATTAGCTTGAGCAAGTGTTGTACCTTCTCTTCTTCTTCTTCTTCTTTCTATGCCGCTCTTCATTTGAGAATGACACCGAAGTGAGATAACAGTACAGCATAAACTGTTTGGTCTGACTACTGTAGAAAGGTTATACTATGATTTGAGTAGTATAACATAGGCAAAGTTACATACTTTTATGTCTAAGTGGAGTACACTGCTGAGACGGAAAATATTAGGAGTTATAAGTAGGAAAGTAAATTATTTGGGGCAAAAAAGGGATATCTCAAGTTCGGTTCGTTCAAGAGTATCTTGCTGTAACAAGATACCTCAGAGTTTTCTTTGAGATAAAAACTGTGCTGACACCTATACTGGGATAAACACGGTAAAAATTTAACCCCAAGTGATTTTGTCATTAACATAAAGTTCATGATCGAGCATTAGCTGTTACCGATCGACAACGTTTCTCATTCAGGTTATTTAGGTACAGAATGAGGATCGAGACCGTGGTCGTGAATTTTGGCAAACCAAGGATATGTCTTAAAGTAAATAAGAGATAAGTATTTTATCATTAGTAGCAATCTAATAGGCCTTATCTTGTACATCAGTTAGCTATGTATTGTGATCAAATGATTACAGTGAGCCTTACCTCAGCTAGATATGCTTAAGAGCACTGAGTATCTGAACTGCTTTTTGACTTGTTGAGAAGGAACGGTAGACCAAAATATACATTGGATCATTATTGTAACCTTCTTTGACTATAACATAACTTGGTATAGTTTCGTTAGAATTTATAATTGGTCTTAAGCTTATGCAGGTAAGGGAATTTTATTGTGAGAAAGACATTAATTATTAGTGACTTTAGATATTTTGTGTATCTTATACACTCATCTTTTCTACATTTCTACGATGAAAGTATGCGATTTAATTGCTTTACTCGCTGACCAAGCAATAACAGTTGTGTTTTTGCTGTGTATTAGAATTATCAAAAATGTAATAATTGTCAGTACTTACAGTGATCGTCTCGCCATCCTTCATCATGGAGTTCTCGTACTTGCTGATGAGCATCTCTAACTTTGCCTCAAATTATAGACATATCTCTGGAGATCACCCACGAGGGAACTTTGTAGGTAAAGCAAGCAATGGATATTTGAGAATATAACTGGATATATTCTTAAGCATAATTATACTATTTGAGGCCAAGATTTGGTTTCAAATTTAGCACTACCATCTTTCACTTGCACTTAAGACCATCGATTATAGTACATCATACCAATCTTCTCACAGAGTCATTCTAGACGATCCTGAGTAAGGGCCTTAGTGATTGGATCTGCTACATTATCCTCAGTATTCACATATATAATGTTTACACCGATATTAATACTATCATCCTTATTCATGCTCTACCGCCAGTTAACAGGTCCCTGATATTTAATACTCACAGTAGTAAAAGAGTTATTCATACCTCACAGTAGTAAAAGAGTGTGCAAGTGTTCTACCTTACGACGAGATAGGGAGTTGGTAAATTGTTTCAAAATTGATATAACGGAATGCATGATATATGACTTAATTATGCCTCGAATCTGAAGCAAATGCCTGAACCCTGACATTTTTTCGTGCCTTCTTTTTTGCTAAATTGAAAATAGTGTCCCCGTTTGTCCAGAGGGGACACTACGACAAGAAGATTGTCGGGGATATTAAGGAGAGCATGAAAAAAAATAGATACTGACTTTGGGCCATATTAGGTCCAACTTTTGAAATGTCCGATCGGAAAATCCTATTACTAGTAATTCCTAACATGATAACCAAACAATACTCACCTACTCCGAGTAGGTGATGCCACCTGGCTGTCGCGTCGCCAGTCATCACGGGTCCCACGACGCCATATCTCAGCCCATGTGCGGCATTAAATGCCTGGACTCTGAACAATTTCAGTGTCGGATAATCATTGATCGTGTAATGTCAGAGTATATTAATTCTAAACAAATATACTCTATCGTCAGGCTTGATACAAATCTGTCTCATCGGTAATGACAATCATGAGAGCATTGGCACAATAAGCTCATTTGATGTGTCTGTGAAACTTTTATCTCCACATGTATAAGATAGAGTAGCGGGTGCTGTGTACTCAATGGAACTTTGGCAATTATAGGAAAAGCTATAACTGGAGCAGCCTGATGAGTGAGTATTCGTTAGGGCTACATTGTTATACCTAGTTGACGGTCATATTGTAATTAGCACTAAAATTATCAAACCTTGGACATATCTTCAGATTGCCATGATGCATCACAATAAATATATTGATGTAATGGATATATGCAGATTAACATTTTGATTAGGTACCCAACAAGAACTTAGTGCGTACATTCTACACCATTCAAAGTGGATGTGCTAGCGCACCTAGCCAACATCCCGGCAAGGATCACTATCTATGAGCTCCTGCATCTCTCCAAATAGCTGGCTGGACATTAAAATATCTAATTTTCCCTCAAGGTAATGAGGACGGGGCGTTACAGTTGGTATCAGAGCCAGGTTCAGAGCAGGATGCTGAAGTAGAGGGTCCTGAAAGAGACCCTATGTGGTGGGGACTTGAAAATCGAAAATAAAAAGAAGTTTATTTTGACACCCACAACTAACAAGTTCCATAGCACGTCTCTTATTTTGAGCTCTAATATTAAATCGAAGTGTCTGAAACAGATTACCTTGCTGTTAATCATACCGATAGTGGGTAACCAGTTGGGAATCTACACAAATAGTATTGTAGGAAGTCCCCCAATAGGTTGAACAAAATATTAGAGCCCTTTTTGTCATCGTCTGCGGAAGACTTTTAAGTTAAATGACATTGTGAATACATATATGCCCTCAATTGATAACACTCTATATACTTCTATCATCTGTTAGGATAGGACATTGATGCAACATTTGTTCACTTATTAGCTTTCGTATTGTACCCATTGTAATCTTGGCCAGAGAATCCTTACTACGAGGAGCTTGGAGATTAGTCTAACCAGATTCTGTAGGATCTCTTTCTTTACTTTACTAATTATCCTTTTTCCTTTGTCCTTAAGATGTAGAGCCATGAATGTCGACCGTTAAACAGGAGGGTCGACAGATCTGCTGCAGACTAGAGGTCACGCAATATCACTGTGTTCGGCCATAATTTTGTTAAAACTATGAACTTTTCAGTTGTACCCCACTCCCCTTTTTGTACCCCCTAGTTTACTTTTGTACTCAGTTATGACAAAATAATCGAAGTATGCTAATAGGATAAGCCATATAAATTATGTTACTATATGAAAGTTTTGTAACAGGGTTGTTGGAATTAATTTCCCCAGGGGGTACAAAAAAGGGCTGATGAAATGAGAATATTTATAGAGGACAAGGGAGACCCTTTCCTACAACTAGGCTTATCCTATTAGCATTATTCACGAGAAGTGACTAATTTCCGTGTCGTTGTGACTTATTATATGATATCACCTATCGATCTAATTCGAGTGTGGTCAGGTATAATATAAGAACTATCTTACCGTTGGCCATGTATGAAAACAGTGATGTTTAAATTGATATGGGTGTGTGGTGCCTTATTTGTAGGAGACCAGTTACTTAGGCTAAGCATCACTGTTTAATGGTCCTTTATATATAATAGGATGGAACACAAATAAGGCACCTCACACCCATATCAATTTAAACAGTGATATGGGATCATTTTACTATTAACAATAACCTCTATTTGCTGCTTACACCCATACTCCTTACTCTAATTGTTCATGGAATTGTGCTCGACAAGGACATATCACCACTCCACAGATAAGACTAATTAAACTAATACTATCGTAAATCATCTTGGTTTACGAGAAGGTTCATATTCACTTTAATGACTAAGAGTTGATTGTTATGGTCCATGTGCATACCTCAGTAGGTCCATGTGCATACCTCAGTAGCCCTATGATTCCGAGTTTAATTCCGATGTTAAAAATTCATTACCAGTAACCGATCGACCCTAATCTTCAATCAACCCAAAGGATATATACTCCAATTAAGGATAATGGCCAATTTACCAACACAACGTAATGGATTTTGAATATTTGTTCCTACACATTTAGTGTGATTATTATTCTAATATTATCGATAGAATAATAAGTTTATAGAGATTATATTTACATAAAGATAAGTTTATAGAGATCACTATCTCACAATATGTAGCATGTGGTTATTGGCCATTATCGATATAATGGACACATTTAGTGTGTCCATTAAACTGTTAGATTTGGACGAAATTTTACTAATAATTAGTTTAATTATTAGTAAAAAGGGTATGACCTCAGTGCCACTTGATACCGTTATGACACAAACTACCGATCATTTTGCTGTGTAGACCGGTAGTTTGTGTCATGATGGTGGGCAATGTAACCAACACTATCACCCCCTTCTTTGCTGTGTAGACCTCAGCTAAACTTATGTCATTTTGAAGTCCACTCTTAATCCTGCTGTAGATTAAGAGGAAACCGAGTGATAATGCATAGTGGTCTTCGGCCATTATCCAATAGTTTGACCCTACCAATCAAACTATTACTTGGTGCTTCAAGTAATGTTATCGCAATGAAAAATGGCCGAAGTGATCTCTGAATTCACATTGTATTAAACCTTCTAGTGAAATTGCTTTAATCTTTACCGAATTTCACTAGAAATGGTGTTATCTTCACAGTTAGTATTTGATTTGGAGCATCCATAAACTAATAACTCAGGGGTATTTAACGAATTATTACCCTGGCCAAAGTAGATCATTCTAATAACCCCACCTTTCTTGTTTGATCATCTTCCTTCAGGTACCTGTTTTCATTCAATGCATTAAAGAGATATTTCTACCCATTAGCCAATCCTGGGGTTCAATTTTCGGTGCAACATTGACACTAGCAATATCCTGAATCATATCAAGTGAAACTCTTGGGCAAAGCTCATTTGCATAGGAACCCTCACCCCTTGAAAATGGATGGAATATTGCTAGATCTGGTCATATTTGAAAATAGAACTTGAACTGAAACATGTGAAGTCTTTGGGGAAGTTTATCTCCACTCAAAGTAGACGGTTGATACGGGTATAGTAATTATTGATATATTGCTGCATAAAAGGCTCTTCACTGTTCAAATGGAAATATATTTTAATGATTGCAGGTAGGGTATAAGCAAATGCCTATAACCTTAGGTTAGAAAGTGCATCTATCTAACACTTAATCCTAATATTGGTTTTAAGAACAGTTGAATAACTGAGGCTCGCATATTCTAACAGAGCCTTTATATTCGATCTCACTGAGACTCTTCTTTACACCGCAGTTGTAAATTATACATGATTCCTTTATTTATTCTTAAGTCCAGTACTAGTACTAACTGGATGAACAGTGCCACTAGTATAAAATATAGTACTATTTCATTATTTTATGAGGGATCGTGAGTGACATTTCAACAGAGAGTTCGACATGTGGATATCACCGGTGACATCAATAGTCACTGGTATCCACAAACCAAATAAATCTTTGCCCACTGAAGCACAGATAATTGGATGATCACTGCATTCTGAAACTCTCTGTTGAAATGTCACTCACGATCTCTTATATATCTGCTATAAGAGGGCTATTTTCACCAACCTCTTTTATGTATCATATAATAACCATATGACAAAAGTGGGCTTTATTTATCACAAGATGGTCGCTGGATATTCACCAAGTAGGAGTCCTGTCACCAAGTTGGGATTACTCTCCAATAAGTAATTGTTTACATATTTCCAGATCTGTTTACCTTTTGCAGTACAATAATTAAAACATGAACTCTGGATATGTCATGTAATATACTATTCCTGACAAACAAGTAAACATGTCATCCTGCGACCGAGTCTGAGAGCTCACTGGACCTGCTTCCTTATATGTATACCAATATCTAATAACCTCAGAGCATCTTTCTATGTATAAATGATGATATCTAGAGGACCAGGTCATGAATAAGGAAGTGTACGAAGAGATGGTCGATATTGGGTGCTACAGAAGAATGTTTTACCTCATTATTGTAAGTGTAACATGAATCCTAGGTATCACTGAAAGTACATCAACTATAGCCGCGTCAGTAATGTGCTAATAAAGCAATTCACCAACATACCATATGCATCAACCGTGGGGAGTCTGATGTATGCCATGGTGTGCACGCGACCAGACATTGCCCATCCTCTTGGCCAAATTTCATATCCTCTTTGGTTCAACTTTGTTTCCTCCTACACTCTGTTTTGAATTCTTCTATATTGATTCAATCTCTTCTGCCTACCTTAAATTTTAATTAAGAGTAATACATGGGGACCTCAAAAGGTTTAACTGGATATAGTAACCATAATAATTATATAGCCACAATATATTCCTTGCGGCTGACATTAATCTTTAGCTATCCGATATATAGGGTTTCGTCTTATCGGTGCAAGTTTCGATGAGACTAACACACTTACTCATTTTCGTAGGAATCACGGTTGCACTTAGCATGTGCAACAAGCCTTTAAACCTCTAGGTTACCCTAGAGGACGAGTTTT
>JAUTWN010000134.1:0-11017 GCA_033043275.1 Ruscus hypophyllum | reverse complement strand
GTCACCGGGACCTCATTTCCGCTAGGTCTCGGAGGCGCGTTATTCCCTTGACAGAATAACGCGTACTAGAGACGAACGTATATATAACTGAAAGCAAAGTAGTAAGTAGCGGAAAAGAGGTCCCTAGCAAGATCACATTCCGAAGGTAAAAACCTCTTCCCGGTATAGTTTATTTAACACAAACCTGAAATGACTTAGCTAAAGCTACTGACTTCAATTCAGAACAAACCTAAATAGCCTCGTCTTACATCGAGCAAAGACTGACGCAAGCGCCTCTCTCTTTAGATCGAGCCGAAAGCTCTCTATCTCGCCCTCTCCCTGACTAAAGGTCGAGCCGCTCTAGCATTCCGCTTACTAGGTCATGCGGTCCCGGTGACTAGGGCCCTATTAATAGTAATTGAGGTCTATCTTACGCGGTCATTAGGTCCCTATGACTAGGTCCCTATTACGCACTCCTAGGAAAAGCGGGACCTATTAAGCTCTCCTATCTCCGCGGAAAAGCGGGACATATGACTAGGTCCCTATCTCCGCTCTCCGCTCAAGCTATAATTCATTGCGGTCTCTAAATGACTTAGCTAAAGCTACTTTCTTCAATGAAGAACAAAGCGCTTACGCGCCTCTCCCTTCGGTCGAGCCAATGGAGCATTGCCTTTCTTCACTCCGTAAGACCTTCAAATCGGGATTTTATGCCAAAGCGGAGAGCGGCATAGGGTCCGCTCTTCTGCGGAGCGGAAAGCGTAAGAGGGCCCTCTTTGACTAGGTTAGGAGAGCGGGACCGCGTCATCTGTCCCTCATTTCCTAGGAGTCAGTAATAGTAACCTCTCTGACGCGTCATAGGGACCTATTAATAGGGACCTAATTTCCGCTTAATAGGTCCCTATCTTCCTAGGAGCATGTCAGAGGGCCCTCTTATACGTTTAATAGGGACCGCGTAATAGGGACCGCATTACCGCTTAGTAATAAGGACCCTTATTTAATGCAACATAGGGACCGCGTCACCGGGACCTAATTACCGCTTAGACCAAAAAAAAGATGATGGAAGGTGAGTAAACAACGAATTGATATAGGACTTAAGTCCACCAACCCGCGTTTCACTCTAAAGCGTTTTGCAAATTCGAACTTTGGGCATAGAATGAAGCGACCCTTTTATCAGCGATCACTACAGCATCACCTAGTATTGCATATTTAGTAAAGCGCTCAAACGGATGGACTTGCTCAGCCGCATACCACACCAACAAATGATGTGATAAAGAGAAGAGAGGCCAAGAGGCGTAATAGCCCAAAGGCTGTCCAGCAGTAAAACAAAGAGGACGTTTTGTTTTAGTAAATAAAAAGTAAAAGACGTTAAATCCTAGAGTTGTATTAACAACTGAAGAAGCCAAAGCCAAAGAAGGACCAAACAACATAATCAGAATTACATAAAGAAAGTGAAGTGGCTACCTATCGGTAGCAGACTTCAAGTCGTAACTATAACAATGTGAATGACCTAATAGGTATTTTCACGGCTCAGGTTGGTGGAAGGTACCATCATTTTGTATCCTCTTCAACACTGCCATTAACCAATCATGGTATGGCTTAAGCAACCTTCGCTTAAGATAATTCCCTAACCTAAGGCGAAAAAGCGCCACTTACCCCCGCCTTCTAACGACATACCGAGTTTACCAAATTCAAAGGGCAATTTTAGAGCAAGAGGCGCGGAAATTAGGTCCCGGTGACGCGGTCCCTATGACTAGTCAAATAGGTCCCTCTTACTAGGTAATTAGGTTCCGGTGACGCGGTCCCTCTTAATAGTACGAGAGGCTCTTTAGTTACTCACTCCGCGGAAAATAGGGACCTATGACTATCCCCTATCTCCTAGGAAATGAGGGACCGGTCCCGCTCTCCGCTGGTTGAAGGATAAAAGCGATTTTGGAAGCGGGAGAGGGGCAAGGGATGGGGCAGCAGGCGTTTACGGTAAGTGACTATACTTTTGAATGCCGATGGTTTAGTTGACGGCCCTTCCCTAGTGATAAAGAAGGCTTCGGTTGCTTGTTCTTATTCCAATTACTTGGGAGTATAGATGAAAGACTAAAGGGAGAGAAGGACTCTACCTTAAGAGAGGGGAAAGAAGAAGCCCCTTACTCAACAAGGGCGTAGCGATGGGCATTAGGCTTCAAATGCGGGCACTACGGATGGGTATGGCAAAGCAGTAACCGAAGCCCCTTTCTTCTTCCAATCAATCGAGGTGCTTGCCTTTCAATCTACTCTACTAAGTGGGCGAGGTGCTTGCCTCATCATTGGCTCACACTAAATGACCACATTTGCTTGACTTTTGAACCCCTTCCGCCTTAACTGGGTTGAATGCTTTTCCATTTGCTTCAGGAATCTCTGTCTTGAGATCAGAAAGAAAGCCACTCTCCTTGATTATCGTCGATAAGGTAAGGTCGCACACCCGATCCGAGCCCATTATAGGACTTACTCTGCTTCCTTCTGTTCATCCGATTCCGTCTTCAAAGTATATTTCATACCCACAGTCCAATTTCCAAAATGGAGGTAGACCATTCCTGGATCGCCAACAGCACGCACTTGCAGCCTTGGTTGGTAGGAGTGGAAAGCCTGATTAAGCATTTCGAGAGCCAAGACTGAGGTTAAGACTCGGTCAACAACAAGATCACCTCCTTTTGCATCTGTCTCCCAAGTTCCGCTTCCCAGTCAGTCGGTCAAAGACAACTCAAGGCTCGAGAGACCTTCAGCCACTGAATCGAAAGAAAAAAGGCAAGCGTAAGCTTGGCTCGACCTAACGGGAGAGGTTTGGATTAGTTTACTCGTATGTAATTAGAGGCGCTTTAGGTCTGAAAGCCGCAAGAAGATTGAAAACCTCGCTCTTGAAGTGAGTCCTCTTCAGCTTGCTTTACTGGAACGGGGAGGAAGAGTTATAGTTCAAGCAATTAAATCCAGTTCATTCCCAAGGCGCTTGCGATTGGAGTCATCTTCAATTTTCGCTTGCGGTCCCACTGCTTTTCACTCGAATTCAACTTCACTGCTCTTAGAGCGAGAAAAGGAAGTCGACATCAAAACTAAACTTCACTTCCAATCTCAAGAGAGGGGGCAGCTTCACATCCTCAAACTGAACCCCGTGTGACTCTCCAGCTTGTGTTCGCTAACTGAAATGATCTGTCATCCAAGCTAACTTCACTTCTTTCCTAATCTGATTCTAGGGTGTTAGGATGTCCCCCGTGGGGTCATCTGTCCCATCCTACTTTCTATCATAGCAGTGCAGCATACTATACTTACCAAACTTTGTTTTAAAGAAAGAGGTACTCGTTTCACATCTGACAACATAGTCTGTTTTGAGCGCAGCGAGAAGCAAGTCTGGCGAACCTCTTGAACAGCTTCCTATTAATGATTTAGAGGTCACCCTGGCTAGCCCGGATCCGTCTCAGACGCTTACGAAGAAGGCAAAGTCCCCGCTCACTCTGCCAATCAAGGGCTAAACCCGAAGCAAGCCTGAAGCAGTGTAGCAAGACCTTCTATCCGGTCAAACCTCTTCATTTACCCGTTGTTTGTCGTATCCGATTTCGTAGACAAGTGTCTGTCTGCCATTTCACAAAGGAACTCTGCCCTCTCGTCACGCTTGCCGACAACCCGCTTTCTATCCCCCGAGCACTCAGTGGAAGAAGAGGCGCCTGCGTCATGCAGTCTCCAATCCAATCCTTGCTCCCGCAGTCAGTCCTTGGGGTTGATATCCAGGTTCTGGTTCTGCCTCATCTGATAATAGAAGTACCTCTGTAAGGACTCCATCTCAACATCAATTCGCATTTGATGGCTATTTTACTTGAACATTCGCAAGCGCCTAAAGCGCCTTCGGTCGAGCCTATGGAGCATTTCCTTAAACTGTGGGAACTGGTTCGACAATAGGTGGATAAGAGTAGGCCGTTTCCTAGCCTCTTCTCTTCCTGTGTCTTAGCACTAGCTAAAGCCTGTGTTTTCGTTTTGTTTAAGACTTTCCCATGTAGAGGCACCTACGGCTGGATTCCGTCAACTTGCTTGATTCACTAACCCCGTCTTCCCATCCACCTTAAGGTCAGATCGAAGCAAAGCGTTTTCCTCCCTCTTCCTATCGGAAAACAAGAACCTGCCAGCTAACCTCTCTCTATTGGGCTCCACTTGTACGCTACCCTTCCTCCTTAAAACCTCTCCTTTATAGTCGAGCCGATCTAGATCTCCTCACACTTCTTTAATGGAGGATCGGTATCAAGAGCAGGAGCAAGAGACTCCGGATATAGGGTCACAAAGAGAATAAGTAGCGGGATAAGAATCCGTAGAAAGCTCAGGATCGGGAGAAAGATCAAGATCAGGAAAAGCTTTTCTTCGAGTTGCAGGTGCCGCTGAGGTTCGGAATAATGGACTTCCCGGGACATTCTTTCGATGAAAAAAAGGACCTCTTTTCCGGAACTTCAGGTGCGCTCCGCCCGGAGATAGCGAAATCTCCCCGGTCGATACCAATCCTTGAATGTAGAAACCATCTGATCGTAGTTGAAAATTATGGAGATAGCTCCACGGATTCAAGAGAAGAAAGAATAGGAACCGGATCTTTATTAGAATGAATATTCAGCTGAAGTGGAATGTGATAGATTGGAGCAATATAAATTCATATTTGATTACTTGACACAAAACAAAAGTAGTTGGATCTCTCACCAACCCAGTTTTGGCTCTTCCGCTTTTCATTCCACTTGGGCATCTGGTCGATACCAGCAAAAACATCTCTGAACAAGGGCCTGATGCGTTCGAAAAAGAAAGAAAGGAAGAGACGATCCGATGTAGCATGTCCGAAGGTTTGGAACCCTCAGACCACTATGGAAAACATCGATTTCAAAGGCGCCTTTCATTTCTGTGCTAAGTATTCAATTTCACCTGCACGTCTAGCATCTTTATTCAATGGGATCACCAGAACTAAGGCCCAGTGAGCCACCAACCATATTACTAAACAGTGACACCTACTTGCTTGTTCGACACCAGATCTTGATCCTGCTCTTCTGGGGAGGCTATTGCAATTCCTCCTCCCATAAGGGTTTCATGTTTCGAGGTAATTAGTAATTGGCTCTTTAGAAGGGAGAGGCGCTTGCGGAAGAAGGTGGCCCATCCTTGTTCTAGATCTTATAAGCCCTCATCGTTCTCACAAGACTCCCACAGCCCAATGATTCCTAGAGTGATTGGTTCAAATCCGTGAAAGAGGAAGAGGGTAGGAAGTGGTAAGACTAAGCAGGAGAGGAGCAATATCACTTGGCTTTATCCCGACCCGAACTCAGCCTAGAACGATTCCTTCTATCTAAACAGGATCCCAATTAGCTGTGGAGGGGCGGTTGTGCTCTCATGGAGTCGGGCTTTAAGCAACCAGCTTTAAGAGAAAGATCAAGCTCTCATCACCAGGGCTCTTTCCATCGGCATGCGACTTATCATGCTCTCAGCACTTGGATTGGCACCTCAAACTTTCTATCCGTATGAGTTAGATCAAAAGAGTACTATCCTAAGTTTAGAGCATCCTCCTCCTGTATTCTCATAAGTAAGGTGGGCCTTTATAGATATAAAGCCAGTGAGAGAGGGGCCTTCGGACAAAGAGGGTCTATGGTGGAAGGCCTGTTTGGATTGAAGAGAGGGAGGGGAGTGAAGAGGACTCTACCACGAGGGCCGCAGCCTAAGATGGCACAACCACTTAATCCATGATAATGAGATAATATGGGAGACTATTCAGCATCTTTTCTTCCTTCCATTAAGGAGGGTTCGGGATTCTTGAACGCCAGTCAATGGTAGAGATAGATTGAATCTGTCCTTAAATCGCCCTAGCTGCTCTCAAAGAAGAGAGAAGAAGAGATTTAAAGGCATACCTCTAAGATCCTCCGCTATAGATCCCAGGCCCTAAGGCATCCTCTCGACTCAGGCTCAGTTGCAGCATCGGTTTGTAGCTTCAAAGAATGGTAGCCACTATCAATCTTGGCTGAAACTACCTCTTTCCCGCAAGCAAAAGCGGAAATTAGGTCCCTAGGTAATGCGGTCCCTATGACTAGGTCCCTCTTAAGTGTATAAGAGGCTATTTAGTTACTGACTCCGCGGAAATGAGGGACCTATGACTAGGTCCCGCTTGTCGCCTGACAGCCTGGCTCCATGGTGTCAGTCTTTTCGAAACTTCTCTCTCTACCCCTATCTCTTAAAAGCTTAGTCTTACCGACTAAATCTGAGCAATAACCCCGCCATCAATGCTTCCATAAAGATTGGTTGAATGAAAGATTTTGCAAAGTTCTCCTAGGAAGACAGAATCCAGTTTGTGCCCATGGGAGAACATAAAGTGCGCATCAAGAGTTAGGACACGTGTCATTCTTGTTTGACCTAGTCCAAAGAATAGAAGAGGATCCTCATTCAGTTTAATATTTCCTCTCCTGTAATAAGAGCCAATGGAGCATTTCCTCTTTCATTACGACATCAAGATCGCTAGACCGTCAAAGTGCGGAGAGCGGGACCTATTAAGCGGAAATGAGGTCCCTATTAAGCGGTCCCTATTGACTAGTATCATAGTAGCTTTAGTTACTCACTCCTCTCCCGGCACGGTCGAGCAGATCTAAAGATCTCCTAGGAAATGAGGGACCGCTTAATAGGTCCCGCTCTCCGCTCTCACTTTTCTGACCTGACTTCGGTGAAATGCCAAAAACACCGTGTTTCCTAGTTCGATCTCCTTTTTCTGTCAGTCACCGGTCGGAATCTGTCTTTAGGCGAAAAATACGCGGTTTCATAGCTATAGCTCGATCTTACTACGGGACTTTCTGGATTTTTAAGTATCTCACTAAGCCAGTCTGTCTGCTAGCCCAGAGTGGAGGAGATAGATAGATCCAATTAGCTTACTTTGAACTCTTCCTATCCGAGTAGTTCCTATCCCAGTAGGTAGTAGGAAGCCAAGCAAGGATAAGAGATAGATCCTATGGTTAGGACTGACTGGAAGGTTATAGAAGACGAAAACGATGGATGTCCTAAGTGACAATGCCATCGGAAAATATACTCTTTATTCGGACTAGCACACGAGGGCGTTAAGCACCTATCTTACTAATAAGAAGAAAGGTTTGGAACCCAAGCTAGGAGCTAATCTCTTTCCTGTAGGACTCAGCATTCCCTGTGCTGGTAGTGGCATAAGGACTAGCATCTTCTTGTTTGAGAGCTATAAGATAAGCTAGGAAAGCGCAGTCTTAATGAATAAAGATACGTAGCGTAGTGAGCGCTTCCCATGTGTGGAGCGTGAAGGTCTCTCTTTCCCTTCTCTTGAGCTCGTTGTCTTTTCTTACTGTGCTGTGTTGGCTGTAATCTACCGCTGCTCGATTGCTTTAGCGAATCAAGCATCTCTTATGCAATTTCGATTTGACTCCACCAGAACAATCTCCATGAGTCTAACTCTTCAGAGAAGTCAAGTCGTGTTTTCTCTTCCCGGACTCGGGTGCTTTTACCTCTAGGTGAGGTTATTCCCGTCCTTGCTTTTCTGTTAGTGGAATAAGGCCTTTCCCTCTCTGTGTGGGAGAGTGTGAAATAGGGTCGCTAGTAGATATCTGATAATAGGAGCATCTCGGGATAGCCTCCATTGAGATTCTATTGCCAGTTCCGTGTAGAAAAAGATAGAGGTTAAGGCATCTCACAAAAAATCAATAGTCATAAAAGAGGTTAGATCTAAGCAAGGAAAAGCGATCTAGGAACAAACTACCAAAGAAGAAGAAGAGCCTGCTTGGCGTAAGTGAACAAGCGAGTGAGTGACAGAGCGCAGAGAGAGGAGGGGATCCGAGTGTGCTTGTAGCGAATTCTTTAATCTGTAACCCAGCACCACGTAGGACTACCGACGTAGGTAGCTAGTAGTTAAAGGTGGGGGTTCGGGCTTCCTTTCCAGTTTGATTTGAAAGCTTGGATTGTCTGAACTGAGGACTCAACCCTAACGTCGAACTGATTCCAATCCTGTCCGCTGGGGCTAAGGTTGTCCAAGCAATTGGGCTTTATCCCTTTCACGGGTGAGTGTTAGATCTCGAGTCAAGCTGACCCCAGAAAGAAGTTGGGCATTGCTTGGTCCGGGTTTGAGGATTGGAACTAGAAATGATAACACTCATATGAAATCACTGATTCACTGGTTTTAGGATGCGAACTAGAATGAGACGGAACGAGAACTGTTTCGAATCCCGTACTTCGACCTGGAGGTTTCGTTTGTCCTTGCGATTGGTGATTGAGCTTTCCCCCCTTTCTCTTAGATCTAGCCTTTCCATGCCACGAATTCAAAATGGATGAGTCCCATTGGAATCAATCCAGAGTCCGAGCGAGGAGCTGAACCATGAGAGAACCTTTTCACATTCATTCGACGGAAACATCTTTGAACAGAACTTCCACTGCAAGGAACCTTCAACCAAGCGGGTAGGGCTCTGAGTCCAGGGATCAATCACATGGGCCTGCTCGCGCTCGCTCCAATCTCATGGGATTCCTCTCCTTCCACTTTTAACATTTCATTTCATGTTCGCATTTCAAACGTGCCTCTTCACCCTATTCGCTTAGCCAGGTATTCCCGCAGCGGAGGGTAGCCTCGTTTGCCGCTCTATCGATTGTTATTCTCTTAGTTAGCTATTTAGGGGGAAGCCCTAGATTGTATATGGTTATCTATGGACTTAACTCGGGACCTCACTCGCCCAGTCGTTAGCGCAATAGTAGTCTCAAGTCTTTCCTTTATCACTAGGCTCCGCCCTGTTGAGGGCTACGCCTATAGACAGGCTAGCTCGCGCCTCAGCTAAAGGAAAAGAGCCATACAATGAATAAGGCAAGGCGCTTGCGACCCGGAGCTTTTCCTCGAAGTCAGGTTGTTTATCTAGGAATAATGCCAAGGGGTGGCTTTCAATTGACCTTAGCGGCAAGCGCCTGAGCTATAAAACCTTAGCGGCAAGCGCCTGAGCTATAAAGCAAGGAGAGCATAACTAAGCCAAAGCTTCGGGTGCGCATCATCAGGAGTTCCACAAAGGTTCTCTTGAAAGACATCCAGACATCCTATGGCGTTAGTAGATTTAAAGCAGAACAACTCATCGGTAGCCTATCTGCCCACTTAGGGGTGCCGGTCCCATCATACCATACATACCTGCCTTTTCCTCTCCTTTCAGTCGAGCAACGCTATCGCGCAAGCACCTCTCCTTTCAGTCGAGCAAATACAAGTATACCTCTTCCACCTTTCCCAGCTTGCCTATCATCTGCCCCTGCCATGGGTGCAACTGTCCTTCCAGAGTACCTCAAACGGGACTATTACGAAGCCTCTTCCCGGCCTTACTCTGCATTCTTTCTTTCTGGTTGTACTAAGCAGGAGCGTTCCCCCTCCCTGGCTAGGCGGCTATTAGATGCTTGGCTTTCATTCACACGGGTACCAGTACTAAATAACCATTCCGGCTCAGTAGAGCTCCCCATTCTCAAGTTGTTCCTAAGTCAGCCAATAATGGCTAGTGACTAGGGGGTTCCGGATTCAAAAAGTGATAAGATCTACCTCTGCCCTGGTATTCCCCCTTTGCATTAGTTCCAAGCAGCAAGGCAATTAGTAATTGGCTCGACCTCAAGGGAGAGGCTATTTAGTCTAGCTAACTCGACTGTAAAGGAGAGGTGCTTTAGTAGTTGGCTCTTATTACAGGAGAGGGAATTAACCATTGGCTCTTAGTAATACGAGGCTAGAAGCGATTGAAGATGATAATTTAATCACCCCCCATCGGATTAAACTTCTGCTGCTGCCCATGGTTTACTTATTGGATTTTCTTTTTGGAGCTCAACCGATTCATCGATGAGCTAAACCTTGATACGAAAGAGAACAGGTCAGATCAGCCGAGGTAGACAGCGCAGTAGTGGCATGTCTAGTCGATAGAGTGGATGGAACCTCCACCTTTAGGATCTGCATAAGCTGTGCCAAAGAAACTGAGGCCCATGTGCTGTTTGATTTAGAGAAGTAGTAAGATCTAAGTATTGTACTCCCTCGCTTGTGAAAGAGAGGCCCCCTCTGAGCTAAATCAATCCCGCACAGATGAAGATTGTATTTAGCATCATTGAATCTTTGTTTTTATGCTTTAAGATCGAAAGGGAATCAAAAGCGCAAGCGCCTTCTACTTAGACAACCCGAATCCGCGTATACCCACTAGAGCAAAACTACCAACCCAACTGGGCCCATCCATTTTTTTGTATTTTAGAACGAACCAGCGGAGGAACATCTTCGTTTAGGTCAGATATCCATCCCTACAATCAAGGTAGACTCTAGATCTCCACCCTTGCACGTACGAGGGAACACCAAAGGATCGCTTCTAATATCAATAAAGTGGTACCGACCGCCTAGGATACGACCTCACTTTATAATAGAAAGATAAATGGTCGCAGTGCGTCCACCGCTAATCCCGCTCTTCCGGGCCTCGTCAGGAGCCGAGCCGGATCTCTCTATCACTTAGGGAGCTCTCTTGCGAGAAGACTCCAGCCTGACACTGCGCTTCCGGACCTTTCCATTGAGTTCCACTTGGCGTCCTTTCGGGGACGGGCTTGTAACCATAGCTGTCTATCTTCGTTGGGCTTGGGGCAGCGCGTTCTTTCCTCCATTTATCTGACTGACGCTTACGTAATTAGTTCGATGCAGTGTAGCGACAACTAAGTTTCCATTGAAAGAACCTCCCAGGGTCCGTTCTAAGGCCATCACCGCAAGCGCCTCCTGCTGGTCGCCTCCGACGGGAATAATAAAAAGATCAACTGAGAAACCGAAACGGATACATCAAACGCCAGCGGAGAGCGGGACCTATTAAGCGGTCCCTCATTTCCTAGGAGAGCGGGGAGCGGGACCTATTAAGCGGTCCCTAATTTCCTAGTAATAGGGCCCTCTTTTACTATTAAGAGGGACCTAGTCATAGGAGAGCGGGACCGGTCCCTCATTTCCTAGGTTAGGAGAGCGGGACCACGTCATAGGTCCCTAATTTCCTAGGAGAACGTAAGATGCACCTATGATACTATTAAGAGGGACCGC
>JAUTWN010000133.1:0-11024 GCA_033043275.1 Ruscus hypophyllum | reverse complement strand
CTTGCCTTATCAGTCCAATAACGGACTCGACACCGTTCCGAGCAAGAGGAAGGTGAAGAAGCAGAGTTGATGGCGGTGAAGGAAGCTTGATGGTTATTGATTTTTTCTCATTTTATCCTCAATAGAAGTAACCTCTAATTTCCTACTAATACCCTCATTTCTTATTCTATGGGTACTTTCTCTAGTCCATCTTAGCATTCTCATTTTTGTTACTCATTTTTTTGGACATACTATTTCTTAAATGCACAATACTCCAGAATAATAAAGCATCGCTGGTCTTATAACCATCTTCTAGAATTTCCTCTTCAATTTCATGGATATTCTAAGATTACTGTTGATATAGATAGATGGGATATAGGAGTTTTGCCAAAGGCTGGAGTTAAAAGGAATAAAAAAAAGGTTTTTGGTTTTTTAATTCCTATGTGATATCTGTTTGTGAATTGGACTTCTATTGTTGTAGGCATTGAGTTGGTTTTGTTCTATAAAGGACCTTAGTTTCCCTTTACACATATTTCCAAATTTTGCTTGGGAGTTCGGAGGCTTCCTGACATGTTGTGAAAATTTTAAATTTTAGCTTTTCTTGGGTATTTAAACGTTTAAATGTTTTTCTAATGGTTTCTGCTGAAGCCTGTTTGATGTTTCCTTCTTTAGATTTTGGTTGTGTAAAAAATGTCTGACCCAAGTCCATTACTGTAGAAGCATCCGTGCCATCCATGTCGCAACAGATCAAGCGCTGCATGGCAAGCCTACAGTGTTTATAGGCTGACGTCACCCACGAGCAAAAGACAGGCTTCTGCAGCGTCTTGGAACTTCCACCACATCATACACTGACACCCTCTCAGTCCTCGGCAACCTACCTTTGCCCTTGCGACCTCAAGACGTGACCTACTTCTGCCAGCATGACCTCAAGGCACGACCTCCCCGAGTAGCAGATAATACTTATTACTCCTTAGCCGTGTCAAATTGCAGTTAATGTCATCGCCTTGGGTCACGCACATCTAACATGCATGCATCAGGATCCATGTGACCATTTAATGCAGCACGTAGAGAAAGACACCGCCCTCGAGACGTGCTATGGAGCAACAAGACATGATAGGTGGCATAGCCCATGCATATAAAAACCAATCTCTTCTCTCTTTCAGGGGAGGATCCTCAGAATTCAGAGACAATTCTGAGAAGACAGTCCACAACAAATTCAACCTACTTTGTGACCTACTTTCCAACAAATGCGCAAACTCTAATATTGTGTAATTCACTCTATACTTGGCACTTTTGTTGAAGAACTGCACTATATTCAAACCACACAAACTCAATAAATAGCCGATGATTGGTCCATTGGCCATTACCTCGGGACGTAGAGTCAAGCCACCTCAGTTGAATTCCATCAACAAATCTCTGATGTGTTTGTAGTGATTTTTACTAACAACGCTTAACCTCATCTTTGCCTGTGAGTGAATTTTACGTAAACATATTTGGCATTGTCTGTGGAAACCTAAGCAGCAACCATGTCAGGAGACCACACGAATCCTTCATCACTTCAGGGTGAAGATGATGGCGGCAACACTGTAGAGTCATTCCATCCTGGCGCCATACCGGCTCCTGACTCCGCTGTTACTCGTTTTCAGCTTGAATCTTCCCTTCGGTTGGTAACGTCACAGTGAAATCCAAATCAACAGAGATCGAGAGGAGCTCATGCTCCTTCTCGTCCCGCTCACGGCCCACCTTAGGTCTGGGAGCACCTTCGGTCAGTCATGGTCCCCGCATCAGCAACTGTTTTCTGCAGTTCACAGGAGAACGCTCCCACATCGATGCTATGCAAGGGACTCCGGCTGCAAATCATAAAACTAGTTGGGATAACAACATGGTGCCTGTAAGTGCATCTACTCCAAGCATCTCTTCTACTAATTCTGTGGCTCAAGAGATCTTCATAACTGTAAAAAAGATCAAGTTGCCACAGTTAGATGTTTATAATGACAAATGGGATCCTTTTGATTATATTGCCCGCTACTGGTCTTTGATGAACATCCAGGGAGCATCAGACGCGTCTCTGCAAGACTTTTATTTCTATACTCCAAGAAGGTGCTAGAGACTGGTACACAGTTCTCCTCGGCTCCATCAGCTATTTTGATCAGTTGGCGAGAGATTTCTGTCGCTAGTATGCCGGGAGTGAGGATGAAACAAAACTATTCCTATCTCTTCAACATCAAGCAAAGAGGAGAGTCCATTCAGACATACCTTCAGTGCTTCAATGTAGGCAGGCTGATCACCAAGAATGCAGACTTCAAGGTGACCATGATAATTCTCGTCAACGGCCTTACATACCAGACATTGAGAGACTCACACGTAAGCCAGTGAAGGATTATGATGATCTCCTCTGCATCAAGAGGTATGCTGTCAAGAAAGAAGAAAATGTTTAAATTTGTCAACAGGTTGCCTCACCAGCTGAGCGACCTCTAACCCAATCAAAGAAGTCCAAACCCGAAGCAGATGGGTCGCAATGACCTAATAAGGAAAAGGACAAACGAGGTCTCCAGTAGAATCATCAGATCGGTAAGCCTCGCGTGCTTGTTGGGCCACCAAGACAGAATTGTCAGGATCCTAGGCCTCAAGCGATAAGGAGGTACTGTAAGCTTCACCGGATGAACTCGCATAACACTGACAACTACATTGCTCTTAAATGAAGACGGAAGATGGAGAGGGCTGAGGTCTCTGCTCTCAATAAAGTTTAGAAGAAGCATCAGGGGTCACACGACTAACAGTGGCCTCCAATCTATGAGCGAGACCCTCCAATCCGTCACACGTCCATACTGTGTTGGATGTGATTTTCGGAGGCCCTACTGTCGGAGGAAACTCATCCAACGCGCGCAAGCGCAACGCTTGTGAGGTCAACATCGCTGATGTCCAGTCCAGAAGGTTCAGAACTCGGGAAGTAATCACCTTTGGGGACAACGATTTAGAAGGTGTTAAGATACCTCACAAAGACACAGTTATCATTGCAGTCAGCGTCGTGGGATTCAAACTGAAAAGAATGCTCGTCGTGCTACGTGCTTTTCCTTGATACCATCAAGCAATGGGGGAAACACACGACACTTTGCTTCTCAAGAAGATGCGAAAGGGCATTGGCATGGTTTCAGGACTATCTAGCAAAACCGTCTCGATTCTGGAGTTTCTTTTACTCACTACAACTCTCAAAACGTACCTCTTTTCTTTACCATTGAAATCAATTTCTTGGTATTAGATGTGGACTTCACCTATCATGACATGATCGAACACCCATCGCTTAACGGGCTCGAGGCCATGGTGTCCACTTACCACCAGTCGTCAAGTTTCCAACAGACTACGAAATCAGGTTAGATCGTGGAGATCAGATGGCATCACGGAGTTACTACATCTCTATTAGGTTCAAGGGCGTCCTTGAGGCCCATTACATCGAGCTGATTTTGAACGAGAAGCTGGATAGCTTGCTGGACACATAGCTCCCGTCCCAGTCGCGGTCGAGTCTGAACGTGATATTGAAGAGGTTTGACTTACCCCAGCGAGAATATAATCTCAGTTCCGGTCGCTACTCCTCAGCAGATAGTTCAGATCTGATCTGTCCTGACTGAACTCCTCAAAAGCGACCTAGTTGCTCTATTTCGGCAGAATACAAATCTCTTCGCATGGTCACTAAGTGACATGCTGGGGATCGACCTTGAGGTTATTTTCAACCATCTGCAAGTCAATCCGACTTTCAAGCCGATACGACAAAAGAAGTAGAAGTTAAGACCCGAAAGACAACAAGTAGAGGCTGAAGATGTGCATAAACTCTTGGCTGTCGGGTTCATCCATGTTTTCTTCGTTCACCCCTTTTCTCTTTTAACTTGCCTTACGTTGATAAGCTCCACTTGTTGAACCGGTGTATCCGTAGGTCTAAGTCGCACATGTCCAAAATATCATAGGCGGTTTTCTTACATCTTCTATACTTACCTTAGCAAGAATATCTTCATTTCTCATCTTATCTCTCCTAGTGTTACTACACATCCAACAAAGCATGCACATCTTTACTACACTCATCTTATATACATGATGTCTCTTTGTAGCCCAACATTCTGTGCCATATACCAAAGTTCACTTAATAGCAATCCAGTAAATTCTTCTCTTTAGCCTTAACAGAATGTTACGATCGCATAAAACTCCCTTTATGCTTTTCCATTTCAACCAGCTAATTTAGATTCTATGGTTACATCACTATCGATCTCTCCATTTTGGATGTGTCTAAACTGATTGCTTATCAGTATTTCTTACCCATTCAGTGTCTAATCACTATTGTCTCAGATTCTTTATTTACTGAATTTATACTCTGAACTTAATCTAAAACCTTGAAATTCTAAGGTTTGTCTTCATAGCTCCAATTTAGCATTTATCCCTATTCTCGTCTCATCGACTATGATAATATTATCAACAAATAACATATACCAAGGTATTTCATTCTGAATAGCTCTAGTAAGCTCATCCATCACTATGGTAAATAAGAATGGACTCAATACAGATTCTGGATGCAATCCAATTGTGATCAAAAAATTACTTGTTAGGCCGTCACAAGTTGTGATGTTTGCTATTACTCCATCATACATATCCTTGTTTATGTCAATATATTTGATGGAGACTCCCTTCATCATCTGTGTCCACCATAGTACCTCTCCCTATACTTTATCATAGGCTTTTTCAAAATTAATAAAGACCATATGCAAATCTCTGTTTCTCTCTCGAAATCGCTCTATAAGTTAAAGCAAATGAATAGCCTCTGTCGTCGATCACCCCGACATGAACTCAAATTGGTTCTATGATATATTAACATTTGCCTTAAGCTGTGTTTAATTACCCTTTCTCAAAACTTCATGGTGCAAAACGTGAATTTTATTCTACGGTAGTTAGATCAATTTTTAATATCACCCTTATTCTTATAGAGAGGTATTATGGTACTCTTCCTCCACTCATTTGGTATCTTTTTAGCTTGTAAAATCTTGTTAAAAAGGTCTGTCAGTCGTCTCACACCCATCTCTCCTAGGTATCTTTATACCTCAATAAGTATTCCATCCGGACCAATAGTTTTCCTTGATTTTTTCTTTTTCAAAGTCTTTTTAACTTTAGATTCTCTAATTATGTATATAAAATTATGGTTCATATCCCGACATTGAATGGTAAAGTCATCCAAATCTTGAGTTGAAGTATTGAATAATCTATCAAAATATTCTCTTCATATTTCCTCGATCTCTTCACCTTGAAGTAGAATCTTTTGATTCTCATTTTTGACAGACTCACAGTACATAAGTCTCCAGTATTTCTCTCCTTTATTCGAGCAATTATATATATATTCTTTTCAGCCTCTTTGGTGTCTAACTTCTCCTACACTTCTTTGTAGACTTTAACTCTTACATCCCGAACAACTTTCTTAGCGTCCTTCTTGAGTAGCTTGTGCTTCTCAAAGTTCACTATCGTTCTTCTTCTTCAAATCTTTGTAAGAATTTGGCTTGATCTTTATACCAGTTTTTACCTCTTCATTCCACCATGCCTCTTAGTATGCATGTCACTTGTCCAGTATAGCAAGTCCTATAATAAGATAGGTTTTCCTACCCACTAGTCAGCCTTCCTGCATTATGGCAAGACCTTGATAGTGTTTTTTGCTTGGTCATTAAATTGGCACCAGTTCAGGGGAATTTTATTTTTCAGTGCATCCCTGTGTTCCATTTCTAATCCCAATGAAATGGTAGATGGCTTCTGTTCCAAGTCCAATCCCCTTTTAATTGGTAGAACGCTTTTGTTCCATGTTCAATCCCATTTAAATGGTAGATCCATAGAAGGCTTCGATGATGACGGTAAGTCCAGCCCATAATACATGGATTTAGTTTGATGATGATCAGGAGCTATTCCAAAGCATTATTTACCTATATTTTGTAGAAAAGTGAAGCAATTTGGTCTTCAACAAACAATTTGCAGATACTGAGATGAATATGGATAATTTTGCTGTAGTAAAATAGCTTTACAGGAGATGCCTGTTTGTTACTAAACTAGTAGGTAATCTTTGGGTTAGATTGAGAACTTAGAACTTTTAGTAGCTTTTGTAAATAATGGAAGATATGTGTTAAATGGTACCCTTGATGGAGTTTGTGAGGAAGGAACTGATAAAGGTCATTATGTATGGATGCCTTAGAGAATACAACGGAGGAAGCACCATAAAATTTGCTAATGCTCACTTAGATCGGAGAATATAGTTTGTGTGTTCAGTAATTGGCTGACTGTTTTCTTCCATAATTCGTTTTAGTGGCTGGGAATATATTGGGTTGATAGAAAAAGCTGTCATGTATAATATAAAATCTGTGTAACCGTATCAGTTACCTACATATTTATATAGATTTCTTTTTTTAAACCTATTCGCCATAAAAATAACTATGTGAAATTGCTGACCTCAGAGAGACAAGTAGGAAACTGGTTTCAGTATACCTCGTTGCGATCACACAAGAAAATAATATAATTTAAGATTATCGTTATAAATTGTAAAAGTGATGGTGCAGGTTCTTCTCGTTACATGTAGAAATTTCTGAGTGCCTTACGAGGACCCTCTGTAACGCCCCGTCCCAGGGCTGAGGAGTAGCCAAGGGTCCCAAAAGGGGAAAGGGGGTTACCGGCGGGCACTCATAGAGAGACGGAGTGCACGAGGCCTTTAAAAGTAACCACAAGAGAAGATAGGTCTTCCCTACAGTCGATGAAGAAACAACAGGTTTGCATTATCACAAATTAGGTTACAAAAAGAGTACAAAAAGTTACACTAGCTTGCATCAGCTTTGCAAAATATTTGTAAAAGGAAAATAATTACATTGAAGATGAGAGAGGATGAATCAGAGGCGCTCGACTGGATCAAAGAAGCGCTGACAACGTGGCTCCATAGTGTTGCTTGGCGTCTTCAGCTCTAAGACCTGGCGTGTCAGGAACCAGGGGATTAAACCCTACCAACAAACATGAAAGCAAAAAGCAAAGCGTGCAAGAAAAGCAGACAGAAAAGATGCTAAAATCTGAAATAACTGAATTAAATAATCATTCTAAGATAACGAAATCAAGCTAATAAAAGCACAGTAACCGACAGTATTAGCTTAGACAGTTAGTAATTTGGAACGAATGAAAGAACAACGTAAGATATTATGTGAGTCTTCATCCGGTCATTGTACAGATCCAAGAGAAGGTCAACAGGTCATTGTACGGACCCAAGAGAAGGTCAACAGGTCATTGTACGGATCCAAGAGTAGGTCAACAGGTCATTGTACGGACCTAAGAGTAGGTCATTGTACGGACCCAAGAGTAGGTCATTGTGGGTTGCGCCACATCTCACATAATATAATGACGGTTTAATCAATTCATTTTTCCCCAGTTAGTGACCCAGATTTATTTGATAGAGAGCGGCCACAGATTGTAGATCCGTGAAAGCACTCGGAAATTTAATTTAGTAAAACAAGTCCGGTCTACAGTTTTGTAAACACGAGCTAGCTCCCGGTGAATCAAGATCTGGTTAAAATCGGGTCAATCAATATAAATGCAGGAACAGTACAGTACGGGATCACCGGAGCAACATCGAGTTACAAAGAGTCCGTAAATGGTTCCATAAAATCCATAATTCGATCGTTGCAAATAGTTAATGAGCTAAAATCATTCAAAACTGCAAGAAATCAGCTGAACAGAGTACAATCAAGGAAGTAAACGACAGAATTCTCTGCTTAGAAGAGTACGCTGAAAATGCATCAGAAATCAGGCCAGAATCCCATTGAATCTCAATGAAACAATAGCAGGGTTAAAACCACTCTAAAATTCCTCAAACAACACTCTAGCCAAGGCTAAACTCATTAAGAAAAGAGGTCAATCAAGGAAAAGTTGGAGTTGAATAGCAGACCTCAAGACACAGACCAAATCTTCTTCCCCAAGGCGTTCCTCCAAATCCAACAAGAAAAGAGGGGAGAGGGAGAGACATGGAGGAGGGTGCGAGATTTGCCAGAGCTGCCGCCCGACCAAAGAGAGGAGAAAGAGAGAAGAGTGTTGCGGGTTCATCGGAGGCTCGCCCCTTGGCCATGGGGCTCGGGCGGAGGTACGGTGGGAGGCAAAGGCGCGGCCAAGCCCCTAGGGCTACCGGAGTTTCAAATCGAAGAAGAGGAGTGGAGGATTTTTGGGGTTTTTGGTTTGCTATTGATTTGGGTTCGAACGATGAGGAGAGGAGAGAGAGTTCGAGTCTCTAAGTTGATAATGAGTTCTTCGCCAGTGAAGAGGGAGAAATTGGGTTTGCTGGCGCAGAAGATGGATTTTGTCTTGCCTGGCGCAGAAAGCCTTTGCTAGCGAAGAAGAGCGATACTTTGAGAGTTTTGTCGTTTAGTTTGGCACAGCAGCTGTTTGCAGGCGCAGAAGAGAGAATTGGGAAGTTTTTGTCTTTTAGTGGACTTTGCTGGTGAAGATAAGAGATTTGGGGTGATTTGGGAGAGTTTTGTCGTTTTGTGGAGTTTGCTGGCGAAGGGATAAAGTGATGCTTTTCTGGTGCAGAAAAGAACGATAGAAATAGAGGAGGAAATGGATTTTTGCAACGGAAACCCTGCAAAGATTATTATATAGAAATAATATAGGAAATCTGGAACTTTTACAGAGAAGCCCAAAATTCGATTTAAAGAGAGTTAGAGCTTGAAATAAAAATCCGAAAAATTCCAGAATAATCTATAAAAATTCGTGAACTTAAATCTATCATAAAAACATAGAAATATGCACTCAGAGAAGATCAAGAGAGAAGTTCTTGTCTACACAAAGCTAAATAAAAACCCAAAATACCAACAAAATAATGAACAAAAGGTGAGAGTGAGTGTTTCTTGCCTCAAAGAGTCTCTTGAAGATCCAAAAGCTCGGTTAGGAGGCCGATTTGAATGCAAAGACCCAGAGATCTGGTAGATCTGCAGGATTAATTGGTGAATTTAAGATGTCATGATTTGTGGAGTTGAGATAGATTTATGGTGGATTAATTTCAAGTTGTTGGTGAGAGGAGAAATTTCTCTTGGAGAGGAGAAGAGAGAGAATGTGATGATAGTAAATGAGCTTGAATGAGTTGATGAGAGAGTGATAGCTCATTAAATGTGGTGGTTGGGCATTGAGATTAATAACAAATTTACAATTCTCTCTTGTTGGCTAAGATAATAAACAATGGGGGGTTTTTGGGTAGTTACATGTGTACGCGAGTTTTTCCGATGCGTGTTCACCGGTGACACATTCCAACGCTCGTACCTCGATATGGGGAAGGGGGCGTCACATTTCCTAATGGGAAAATGGAACCCCACTAGAAAATGAACCAAACAACCCCTAAAACAAAGTGTAGATGCCAAATAAGCTAATCCCCATTGATCACTTGAATAGGCCCATGGCATAGTAATGACAGTACCAACCACCAAACGGCAATATGGACAACACACAAGCCGCATTAAATTCCCGCTTCGTTGGGTCTTCAATTATAGGAGTACATTAGGGTTTCATCTCCTCCTCCAACCATAAAAGAAATCATAAAGAATTCGGATACTGATGGAGAGAGCACCGTTCCTGATCCCTTCACTGATCTCCAAAGGTTGTTCACGGATTCTTACCCCAATTCTTGCAAAAAACTGCGATTTTGCTTTAATTTTTTTTTCTTTGTTAAGTATGAATAACCAAGTCTTTGTTTAGCTTTAATAAATCTTTGATTAGATAAAACCATATTTAAAACTTTAGTTCTATAAGTAAAATTTTTAATAATATTTTCTAAATCAAAAACTTTAGATTTAAGCAAGTCATTCTCAGAAATAATTATAGTACATCGAATTTCAAACTTCTTTTGTTCTTTGGAGAGACCATGTGAAATAGTATATAACTTACAAACAAGTGTATCTTTTTCAGTTTTAAGCAATTTAGTTTATTAGTTAGATTTCAATCTATTTCTTGATAGAGAGAGCATTCTAAATATTCATGAGAAGTTGAGCAACTTGTATTATTAGACTCGCTTAGTTCTAAAATAGATTTTTCTAATTTATCATGTAAATCCAGATTATCTTTTTTAAACTAGAGTTAGTCTTCATTAATAATTTATACTTATTAGAAAGTTCCTCAAATTCACCTAGCATCTCTATATATTTATCATAAAGTTCAGCAAAACTAGATTGTACCTCATTATCATAGCCACTATCCTCAGAATTACTTGAGATATAGTGAAAGCCATCAAAATTTTATGTGCATAATTTTCAAATTCACTAGAACTGGACTCTGTCTCTCCCTCTCTATTTGACATGTCCTATGTTATAGTCTTGAAGCTCTTTCTTTTGCTTTTAGAGTTTTTCGTGTTCAATGGACATTCATAGTGATAATGACCCGATTTTCTGCATTTGTAACACACAAGTTCTTTATCCGAATCATTATTATTATTCCTACTCAGCTTAGGGTTATCGTGTTATCTCTTGTTGTGTAGGAATCTTTGTCCATCATTGGTCTTGAGAAATATCTCAAATCTTTTCACAATCTTAATAACTCCTCCATCATCATTTTCATCTTCAGAATTTGAGCTTGAACTTGATTTAACATTTGCTTTTTTTACTTCTTCACTTTAAGAGCCAAGTACTTCCTTTTGGACTCTTCTTCCTTACATTTCTCATGCTCTTTTAGTTCGTCTCAAAGGTGATTATTTTTTTTACAAGATTATTCAATTTAATTATAAATAAATCATGTAACTCTTCAATTGCATTTACCTTTAAGTCCCAATCAAATGCGAGGGACCGAAGTATCTTGTGAATTAGTTTCGTTCTACACATTCCCAAGTGCTCGTGCCTTGTTCATAATGTTCATGAATCTTTATGAACATCTCTTGGATCGTCTCATAAGATTCCATCTTGAAGTTCTCGTAGTTGTTTATATGATTGTAAGCTTTGCTTCTTTGATTGAGATGTTTCCTCGTGTGTGACCTCCAAAGTATACCATATTTTTTGTGCTGTAACGCAACAAGAAAC
>JAUTWN010000132.1:0-11027 GCA_033043275.1 Ruscus hypophyllum | reverse complement strand
AACGTTATTCTATTCCATAGTATTAGTCAGGATAATACTATTCCTTAGTGTCAGTTAGGATAATACTATTTATTGTATAGCCAAATAATACTATTCCTAGTTTGGTTAGGGAGTGTGATAATTTTATAATTCTTCTAAGTCAACCCTCTATAAATATCTCGCCCACACATTTATCTCCTCTCATTTTCAACCCTCAAATTCTCTCGCTTCACTCCCAATTTAAAGAGAGAATCCAACACTAAATAATTCATAATAATTCACCAAAAATTCTGATTCATCTAAAATTCAAAATCCACCATTAAAATCATGTATACTACCATCTCCGTAAGTCTCGTCACCAATCTCTGCTCAGATTCAGGTTTCTCCAGTGCAAGGAAAACTAAGGCAAGGAAATACTTTCTCTCTCTTTCCATTAGTTTAACTTGGTGTTTTCGAACTTGTTGACTGCCAGGACCACGTTAGTATGCTTGTAATTATTTTGTGGATTTATTATGATTTTATCAACTTTTTCCTAATTTTTTCAGAGCTTCTAAAGCCTAAAACCAAGTAATTAGATTATTATAATATTATTTCTATTAAAATAATATATTTATCCCTCTGGGATTTTATATTTAAAAAATAAAACTCTCTCTCTCTCTCTCTCCCCCCTCTCTCTCTCTCTCGTGGCCGATCATGAACGCGATCCTCCCCTCAGCACGAAAGTATCTGCATTGAGGGTGTGCACCCTTGCCAGTGAACCAGCGAGGCCGTGCCTCACCGATTTAGCCGGCAAGGCTTAGCCTTGCCAGCTTAGACTCTTTTTCTTTTCTTTTCTCTTTTCTTCTGTCCCTTTTATTTTGTATTTATTTTCTCATCTCTCTCTTTCTCTATCTAGAAATAGCAACACACTCTCTCTAAATTTCTCTCTCCAAACTAGTACTCTCTCGCCTTCTCTCTCTCTCTGTGTGTCTCTCTCTTAAATTTGTACAGCACACCGTGCACGTGCACAGACTCATGTGTGTGCGTGAATGCTCACACTTACCCTGCTTTCTCTTTCTCTCTCTTCTCTCTCTCTCTCTCCCCCTCTCCCTCTCTATCTATCTCTCTCCTTATTCATATACACCATCTCATATAGTTCTCTCTCACTGTGCACATGCACAGTGCACTGCACAGCCTCATGCACGTGCACTTACGCTCACCTTCACGCTAGTATCTCTTACTTTCCAGATTTGCACTTCCTACTAGAGCACTTAATTTGGTTTCACGATGTTTTATATACTTGAGTTATGGTTTTTGAATTATGAGAGTACATCGTTATTCGTATGGTTACTGTTGCTTCATTCTCAAGTTCGCCCGACGTCCTGCTAATCGGGATCATCCGCATCGTGGGTGATCTACCTCGTGACTTGTATTACTTGTTAACATGGGCACATATGTACTTGATTACCTATCCCGACGTAGTCGTTGTATTGCTGAATTTTTAGGTAACTTTCTGTACTTGCTTTATCGATATGATTGGTTTCTTAAAATTTTTATTTCTGTTCCATGAGTGTTTTCTAATCTAGATCCAAGTACCTAATGACTTATTATCTTGAACTCTGTGATTCCAGGACTTGGATCTGTAACTTGCTTGCTGGTATTCACCTGTTCATACCCACTTACTTATATTGGACTTTCGTAACATGCTTACTTGTCTATATTTCCTACTGTAATTGATAACTCTTGTATCATAAAATCAAGGGTTATGGAGGAAATGAACGGAGGATCTAATACCATGTTATAGAAGTTAATATATTGCAATCGAATACCGATATTTACTATCGGTACCAACTACGGCTGAAGTCTGGCGATGGCCATTGACAAGTTCTTTATTCTGGCTTCGACCGTTGTCGTGCTTATTATTATGGCTTTGGCCATTGATGTACTTTTTATTCAGGCTTCAACCGTTGACGTGCTTATTATTTCGGCTTCGGTCGTTGATGAATTTTTTGTTTTGACTTCGACCGTTGACGTGCTTATTATTCCAACTATGGTCGTTGACTCTCCCTGTCCCGAGCAACGGGATACTTTTATAGTACGGTTATCCACCACCGTTCAGTTCCAATTCATTATTGAATGTGTTAATATAACTTGTGCTGAATTTATGATAACCGTCATATGTCCTTCCTAATTTTCGTTATTCCTCCTAGAGATTAAGTAACTTGTTATATTCTTTACTTTTTGTGTTCATGTGATTTCTTGCTCGTAGCTTTGATTGGATTTATGATTTAGTGCTTGAGAATAACCACCTTTATATACTTTATTATTTTGGCTTCAGCCGTTGACGTGTTTACTATTCTGACTTTGGCCATTGACATATTACTATTCTGGCTTTGGTCGTTGACGTGTTTACCAATCTGCCCTCGGTCGTTAACGTGCTTACTATTTTGGCTTCGACCATTGATTTGTATACGATTCTGGTTTCGACCGTTAGCTTGTTTAAGTTGCTATATTTATTTATCATATTCATGATTTTCTCGATACGCTTCGATTCTATATATATAATTTCCTTATGATGTTCAGTAATTGTAAATAACCACCAAGTATCTAATATGATTTTCTGTCGATGAGCTTCGATTATGTAACTTATATTTGACTGGATAATCCAGCTTCGGCTTGGGACTTTCTATCACGGCTTTCGTCGTAACTTGGATTTCTGACATGCTTTGTATTTGGTTTCATATTCAGGGATCTCATCTTTCGGTTATGGCTCTTATTTTCGCATTTTTGTTATCTTGTTTTGGATTGGATATTATGGATTCTCGTATCTATGGAATATTTATGATTTTGTCATCGCATTCGGTTTTTCGTTTAGGGTTTCGTAGTTATGGTATTAATCTTTACACTTTCCAACTTATTATTCATTGGTTTCACTTAACTCTTAGCTAATACGTCACCCTCACTTTTCTTAGCCTTAGTTATCTCTTATTGCATCTGGTTAACTTTGCTTTCACCTTGTTATTATTTTTATTCTATTATTGTCATGAACCTCCTGCTTGTCTTGTATTTCTTACTTGGGGTCTGATCCCTGATTATCTACACGGTAGATTCTGAGCAGCTACATGACAGTTTCAGCCTCTAGGAGTGGGTGCTGTCGCAGGATGACATCAGCTGCTAGGGGAAAGTCGGACTGTAGTAGTACTCTTCTCCGTCTTCTTCCATGCTTCTATTTTGTCATGTAACCGTTGTTGTTCCATTTTGTACTTTCGCTAATATACTTGTAAATAGTGTGGCTTCCAATTTGCAATCATTCTGTATTGTATCCTTGGAGCCACACTCCTGTATTGTAATCAAATATTGTATTCAACTCTTATGATTAATGAAAAATGTTATGCTATCGATGGTTGATCGATTGTGGCTGTAATACTTGCAAGTGGTTAAGAAAATTTAATAGGCCTTATGCACTTGTCGGTTGGGAGTGCCTGCTAGTAGCGTCTCCGCCCGATGCGTAATGCATCCTGCGAGTTTTTCGACAAAAAAATTTGGGGTGTACTTCGGGACATTACAGTACGCCTCATACTTGTTGCTTCCTATATTGTGCATGCCATTATTACTTGATTTGCATCACTTAGACTTGTGGGTTTAGAATCATGTTATTATACTATATATTCTCGTACTGCTTGTTCATGTACTACATAGATTTATATATTACTTGCTAGGGTTTAATCCCCCTATTTCCCACACCTCAAATTTAGAGAATATTTATTCAGAGCCGTACTTGCTCTCGTGCTCCGATCTTGCCTCTAGACTGGTATTCTCATTCATGATATGTCCGGTTGTATTTCATTCTTATTCAGTTGCCTTGATATACTGATTTGCTTTCGCTATTTGTATTCATTTATATGCATCTCGAATTATTTTCTGTCTTTGTTTATGGATATTGTTATATTTGTGTATATGTAGTAGTTTTGTATTTAAGGAGTATTTAAGGACCTAATGCACTTGTAATATTTAGAGTGTCCACCGATAGTGCCTTATCAGTTTTTAGAATGCATTTTTGAAAACTTTTAAGGTATACTTTGGAGCTTTACATCCTTCTACATTGGGGCACAACTGACAACAAAGATATTGTCTGTTTGTTACCTTTTTCAAATATTTCGGCTCCTCCATGTAAGCAATTTCTATTCCTCATTCTTCCTGTTTGGCGACTTTTGGGCTTGTGCGCACAAGTATATCCAATCAGTGTTTCTTTTGGATCTGTTCTTCCAGAATGAAAGGTATTCTGATGACAATTTGGGCCCTAGTACTCCATTACGTCCACATTCAAATCCACATTCAGCTATGAGGAAATAAATGACGTATAGGGAACTAATTATTGAAAATCTTATATGGACGAAGGTGACTGATGAGTTGATTTTCCTCAGATATCAATGAAGTATATGCGGCAAAAGAAACAACTAACGGACATTTTTAACTCCGTTAGATAAACTATGCATATGGCATTATGTAACTATCCAAAAATCCCCAATCTTTTAGGGATATCCAAAAAATCCGGGCCCAGCAAAGCCGGGATCCGGCCCGGACCCGATTGATCGTCCCGTTCAGACTGGGCATGGATAGAGCCACTGTGCCCGGCCTAGCCTGGGCGGGCGGCATAAACTTTATATTAAAAAAATTGTTGGATTAGAGAAAGGGGGAGCGATTTTTATTGCATAAAAAGCTTGTCTCTCTTACTCTCTGTCTCGATTCTATTCTCTCTCTGTTTTAAGTTGGATTTTTACAAATAAGCGCCCATGGAATGTTTTGTTGCAGATACCATGAGCCAATCATTTGAGGATTGCCCCTGAGACCGTTCATTCAAAGTGATGATCGATTGTTATGTAGTTCCATTTTTTTTTCTTCTCTGTCTCTTTCAATTTTTCGTTCGTATTTGATTGTCTTATTGGATTCGTTTGAGATTTTTATGAGAAAAGTTTGCAAGTGGAGACAAATTTAAGAAAAGTTTGGGGTCCACATTGCAACATTTTTCTGCGGAGTATATTGTATGAGTTGACAGCTTCATACGACTGGTTTGTGGTTTTTGAGCGGGGGTGATGTATGGCCATGTACTGTAGCGAGATTAATTTGCCCTAATTAGCTGAAAAGAAAGAGAGAGAAAATTTTATTATTAACTAAAAAGGGAAATAATTTCTCCTGTTTCTTTATGCTACGAAGGAAAATAAAAAAAAAACAAGAAAGCCAAAATAAATGATAAAAATTAAAGTGGATAAATCATACTCGTATTTACTCCATGAACTAAATCAGTCTTCGAAATAGTGAAGATTTTTTTTTTTACTTAATCTAAGCGGGCACAACTCGGGTACCCGGTGCCCGGCCAGAGTTGTGCCCGGGCTGTCTGGGCCCGAGTCCAGGAAAGGGTCAAAACCTGAGGTTGTTCGGTCCGCAACTCGTTTGGATAGGTCTGCAATCCTCCAAACTGATTAGTATTCATTCATGGTTCATTTGACCAAGGCGCATAACAGTAATCATGCTTTTCCACTCAACCATTCTCATTAAATACCCACCACATCTTTATTCATTTCTCATTGCATCTCATTTACTCTCTTCTATTCCCTCTCTTCTTCTCCATCTAAAGTAAGAAGCTCTCAAACTCTCAAGCTTGTCACCAACCTCTATTAATTCACCATAAATCCATTGAAGCTCCATAAATCTCCAAATTAAAAATCCACAACTGGATTGTCGGGATCTTCGAGCCATTTTAATCTTTCGAAAGGATTCCTCATCTAGTTTGACTTCTCGAGCTCTCAAGAGAGCTAAGGCAAGAAACGTGCACCTTTTCATGATTTTTGCAAGGAACGAATGCATGCACTCTTTCTCTCTTATTTTTAAGAACAACTCCTCTAGTAAGCTTTGCTCATGCTCTAGTTAATTAGTATTAATTATTTATTGTGTGGGAATTGTGGATTTAATTTTGTGTGGGAATTATTGATTTCATGTACCAATTACTAGGTCCACCCACGTATGGCTATTTTCATTCACCCCATGGGGGGAATCTAGCGAACCTGAGAGAACTCCTTGTTGAGCTTGCTTTCCTGCGAGGGTCAAGAATGTAATTTCTTCTACCTTTTTCTTTGCTTTTCTACTAGGGTCAAAAAATGAAACCCCCTTGCAATTTAAGGGAGCTTCTAAGGGCACACCCCTTATGACTAAGGGCATACCTCGTCGTAGGACCCACATGACCTACTACAGTGTTGTGGGCCCACCATGGAGTGTGCCCTTAGCAAAGACATGTGCCCCCTTAGAAACTCCCTGATTTAATAGGGGCAGCCTCTTAATCACTCTTGCTTGGGCTCTTTTGTCTCCACTAGTGCAAGGGACAAAAGGAGAATGTCCCCATTTGTAGCGGGACCCACCCGCGCGAAGGAAGAAAATGCGTCCTTGGCATGTGTGTACATAGATGAGGGCCCCATGTAGGCCATGCATGATTAATGTCACCCTTACATTTTTGGCTTACCTTGTTCATTATTCACGCGAGCCTCGCATGGGTGTAAGCCTCGCATTTAAATTGTGGGACCTGTATAATTTAATACCCCTGCTTTCTTTCTTTCTTTCTTCATTCCTTTGAGCCTCGCAACTAACTAAACTTTCAGGTTCAAGTGGAGCACCTTGGATCTTTTGTCTGATGTATTTTTCATCTTTCTTTTGTATCTTTTATTTTTTAGAGTTGCTCTATCCATGTAACTGTAATGCGAGCAACTCTGTTTTGGTTGTAATATTTTTGATAATGCAAACTTTTAGTTATGAACTGTTGTGATGCCCCGCTTTCTCATATTGAGATACGAGAGCCGGAATGCATCACCGACGGGTATGCAGTAGAAAAGCACGTATACACTAGGCCCTTAATACGATCTAATATACACGTATCAAGTCAGTATCAGATATGATAATTAATAATCAGAGTGCGAAAGGAAAACTATTGCTACACACATACACAGAGACATGCATAAATATAAATACTATGAAAGGAAATAAGCATGATAGATAACTAAGATACATCATCCGAATACATGAAGATACAAAAAAGAAATGACATCGAATGAGAATTGATAAAAGAAGTACATAATGAATCTGGTCCAAATATGACATAATATCAACTAAAAAAATATAGTCTGAGTACAATGAAATTCTGCTCAAAGAGCTACATAATAGTAATAAATAAGAAAGTCGAGTCTGATCATCTAACACGCATCCCTGTCACATGCCTCAATGTATGGATTGTCAACTGACGGTTACGTAACCTCCTTGCGATCACCTAGTCCCCCTGAATCTAAGATGGGGACTCAGGAATTAATCCCAGCAAGTAGAGAAAAGAAGCGGAAATAATAACAATAATAATACTGTAAAGTAGCATGAAAATCTTATATGATGCATGAGCAGATATATATAAAGGGTGCATGCAAACTAATGGTCAATGATGCTAAAATAGGTCTCTAACTATAAAAATAAGTGACAGTATAAATAAATGAAATAATTAACTGAAATGAAAAAGAGCAATGTAACTAACTATCCATGTTGAATAATAAATCCAATCGAAAAAACATAATATTAAATCTAAGAATTATGGAAATAATGTAAATCAAAACCTCGAATCGATAAAGCTCTAATCTACCATACGTATCCTATATACTCAAGAAAGAAATAAAGTTGAATCCCGTTACGCATCACATACTACGTAACGTATCGAGGACTCTAGAGGTGGCTCTTACGGTCCAAGAGGTATCCTACCATCTCACCATATTACTACCTACCCAACTATGGTAGGACATCGAATCTATGTAGCACTTAATTTCAAGTAGTGCTTTAGATCCTTCTAAGCATATAATCACATAGTGGTTCTAATGAAATTATGATGCTATGCATGAATGTGCAATAATATCCAACATGATGATGTATGAACCGGTATATCAGGACAGTACACTATGGATATGTGGTAGTCGATTATCACCAAGAACAGTCGAAAATCAATCTCAAATGTAGTCGACTATCATACAGGATAGTCGACTATGCCTCAGTATAGTTGACTATGAACAAAGATAGTCGACTACCACTGCACAGAAATCCCTGTATGCAGCTTTTAAAGAAACAACTCGAATTAAAATCTTTTAAAACTTAATTTAATTTAATAAAAACATGTTTTAAAGATCTATTACCCTAAATAAATCTCAGATCTTGATTTTTATAAATTCAAAATAAATCTTATGATTAATCTAATAATTCTATGTTAAAAACTCGATAAAAAATAATTATTTTGAGAGAAATCAATTGTGCAAGTGCTTTACTTGCAAAGATCAAATCTTTGTGACTTTAATACATTGAAGTAAGCCTAATATGCTTAATTCTAATATGTTATAACAAGATCTATATTAAAAATATGATTTTGAGCATGAACAATGAATAAAATAGCATAAAATCTTAAAATTATGATGCAAATATGTGTTTGTGAAGTCTCCTTGCCTTAATTTGCATTAGAAGTGGATTTAGAAAAGTTTTGGCCTCCTAATTTCTGTCCTCCCTGTCTTGCATGAAATTCCTCCTTCTTCTAGGGCTTTCTATCTTGTTTGACTAGGAAGGGTGATAAGAGGAGGTTAAGTTTTGATTAAAAGATAAGATTAAGATTTGAAAAAGAATTTAAATAAGAATAGAGAGAATTTAGACTGGTTAGGTAAGATTAGGAGATCCTGTAAGGTAGGAAGTCTAATTGGATTAGGTCAATTAAATCAAATCTCAAATTCAAGATCTAATGAGATTCTTAGGATAATTGATTAAATCAAATCAAGATAAATCTAATTAAGATTATTTATTAATAAAATAAATTTATTTATTTAATAAACTAATTTAGAAAATCTCATATACATCAATAATAAAATATACAAGAAATAAATATTTATTCTTATTTGAATTAAAAAATTTAAATATCTTAGAAAATAACATAAATCTAGAAAAATCATCATATTCACAAGAAAATAAAATGTATGCATCCGTCTATTTTCTATAAAAATTTAATTATCGTATTTTCAAAAGATATCAACTCTACTAAATACCGAACAATACCGGTATCCGGCGTCCTAAACCAATATGGATGATACGAAATAACCAATAATGAAAATATAACTTTTAGGTTGTTACATCCTACCCACCTTAAAAAAATTCATTCTCAAAATTAAATCTCAAGGTAAAAGAAAACTAGGATATAAAATAGTGATTTATAGAGTAAATCGAGACATATCACATGATATGTGTGCACAGTGATACTGAAGTTGAAAATTACATGCATACTAAATCTGAGGGGACGATAAGATCGAAGTAGAATATATAGTCATAAATCACGAGAAAACCGAAAATACATAAACATTGTATATAAATAGAATGCAATGCTAATAATGAAGTGATATCACTCAATGCGATGCAAGGTATTATGATATCACTTGATGAGTGCAATGGAGTGTCAGATGGATAGTGCGATGAATAAGACACGAGGCAACTCATACCTGACACAGGCTCAACAATGATAGCATAACTAGAATAGGTGTCATCCCTCTGAAGAAGGAATAAGAGATGGAAGATCAATAACGAATAAGGATAAGATGGTTAATGAAAGGACAATATAGAATCAAATGTTATGAAATCTAGTAAGGATAGTAAATCAAAAATAGACAGTATATGAAAATACATGTGCGTGTAGCAAACTCTAAGAATCATGTCAACTCCAGATCCAGATATAATCTAAATCAATTAGATTAATCTATTGAATCTAGAGCTCTGATACCACTCTGTGATGTCTTGCTTTTTCATATCAAGATATGAGAGTCGAAATGCATCACTGGCGGGTATGCATTAGAAAAGTATGTGTATACTAGGCCCTTAATACGTTCTAACATACACGTATCAAGCCAATATCAGATAAGACAATCAATAATTAGAGTGCAAAAAGAAAACTATTACTACACAGATACATAGAGACATGTATAAACATAAATATTATGAAAGGAAATAATCATGATAGATAACTAAGATATATCATCTGAATACATGAAGATACAAATAAAAAATAATAATGAATGAGCATTGATAAAAGAAGTACATAATGAGTCTAGTCCGAATACGACATAATACCAACTAAAAAAATATAGTCTGAATACAATGAAATCCTACTCAAAGAGCTATATAATAGTAATAAATAATAAAGTCGAGTCTGATCATCTACCATGCATTTTAGTAGTATGCCTCGATGTATGGATCATCAATTGGAGATTGCGTAGCCTCCTTGCGATCACCTAGTCCCCTTGAATCTGAGGTGTGTACTCAGGGGTTAACCCCAGCAAATAAAGAAAAGAAGCAGAAACAATAATAATAATAATACTGTGAACTAGCAAGAAAATCCTATATGATTCATGAACAGATATATAAAAAGGATGCATGCAAACCAATGGTCAATTATGCTAAAATAGGTCTCTAACTATAAAAATAAATAACAGTATAAATAAATAAAATAATTAACTGAAATAAAATAGAGCAATGTAACTAACTATCCATGTCGAATATTAAATCCAATCGAGAAAATAGAATACGAAATCTAAGAATCATGAAAACAACGTAAATCAAAACCTTGAAACGATAAAGCTCTAATATACCACACGTATCCTATATACTCAAGAAGGAAATGAAGTTGAATCCCGTTATGCATTCCATACTACGTAACGTGTCGAGAACTCTAGAGATGGCTCCCATGGTCTAAGAGGTACCATACCATCTTACCTTATTACTATCTACCCAACTATGGTAGGACATTGGATCCATGTAGCACTTAATTTCAAGTGGTGCTTTAGATCCTTCTAGGCATATAATCACGTAGTGGTTCTAATGAAATTATGATCAGTGAGATGCTATGCATGAATGTGCAACAGTATCCAATACGATGGTGTATGAACCGGTATATCAGGATAGTACACTGAGCCAGTAAATAGGATTATATGCCAGTTCCAGGTCGGGGTCACACCATACTAGTATAT
>JAUTWN010000131.1:5000-11120 GCA_033043275.1 Ruscus hypophyllum | reverse complement strand
TTTAATAGGTATTTTCTTTTATGGTTCATATTCCGGATTGGGTTCATCTCTGTAGTAATCAGATGAATTGAGTTGTAAGTTGTAGCCATGAAAGCGTAAGAACTCAACGGGACCTCCCCCCTCAAATCATACAAACAAAGAAGGGAATCCTGTTGAGTTCTTAAGAATTAAGAATCCTTTTTCGTCTAAATGTCAAAACAAATTTCTTTTTATGTTGTTTCAAAAAAACCCATTCCATTTTTCTTCTGATGCTTTTGAAAAATGAACTTCATTGACCACTCGTCTATTCCTCGATAGTATCTATCGATACTTTCAAAGTTAGAAGAAAGAAGGAATCACTCGATTTCCCGGATGACATACTATCTATTTCTGTAGATTAGATATCCTAAAAAATTTTCGATTATTATAAAACCTTGTACTAATAAACCCTTAGTCCTTTTTTAGTATCTCATCAAAAATGGAAATTTTTCTAAGTTTATTGAAGAAGTTCTATTTACTCAATAAACCTCCCGCTCTTTATTTTGTTTGTCCACAACTCTCTATATTATATGTAATATATTTTTAACTATGATATGTCTGATCTGTTTTGAAAAATTCAAAACTAGGCTAGGAATCTTTGCCGAACAGGATCAAGAATCCTTTTTTTATTTCGACACAAGAAAGAGGTGTGAAAAATTCCTTTTCTTGTGTCGAAGACTAGGAAGACGAATAATCGTCCCTAGAATTTTTTGTTCCACGCATTTATCCGTTCTATTCCCCGCTTACTTATGTCTAGTATCTAGTCCAGTTTCATTCGATTCGAATAGAAAACACTATTGATGCATTTTATGCCATTGAAATGTGAGAATAGTAACTATAGTAATACCACCCCAATTTTATTTGGATTAAAAAAACAAAGTCAAACAGCCTTCTTCACAACACAATCTACAGACTATGACTAGTAATGCGGTACAAGGACTTCCCGGCATCTCGTAGAAAAAAACGAGTATAAATAAGCAAAAGGCTTTTCATAATGTCATTTTTTTATCAAAGAGAATTGTCAAAAAAAAATTGTTATTTTGACCTACGTCTTACGTTATGGGCGCAATATTGATAAATCCGCGAATCTAGAAATTCATTTCTGACAATTGAACCTTCTCAAACTGTTTCTTTTTAAGAACCAAAAAGATTTGTGCCAAAATAACAGATGCCAAGAAAAACAAAAGGCCTTGTACACGTAAGGGATCTTGAAGTACTATTTCCGCATCTCCCTGACCAAATCCGCCCACATTAGGATTACTTGTCAATGGTTGATCCAATTTGATAGATTCGCCTTCTGAAACAAGAAGTTCTGGCCCCGGAGGGATAATATCAACCACTTGACGTCCATCCGATGCATCCGCTATGGTTATCTCGTAACCCCCCTTTTCTTTTCGTATTATTTTACCTACTATACCCGTGGCTGTAGCATTATAAACTGTATTGTTACTCTTGCTCCCGTCGGGATAAATCTGACCCCTTCCCCTGTTTCCGCCTACGTATATAGGATATTTTAAGAAGTAAGCCTCTTTCTTAGTAGTGGGGTCCGGGGAAAGGATAGGAAAGGTGATTTCACTATATTTCTGACCAGGAACAGGGCCTATCACAAGAATATTTTTTTTATTGGGGCGATAGCTCTGAAAAGACAGATTGCCTATCTTTTCTTTCATCTCGGGAGAAATCCGATCGGCAGGAGCTAATTCAAAACCCTCCGGTAAAATAAGAACAGCCCCTACATTCAAACCACCTTTTTTACCATTAGCAAGAACTTGTTTTATTTGCATATCATAAGGGATTCGAACAACCGCTTCAAATACAGTATCTGGAAGTACCGCTTGCGGAACTTCAATATCCACGGGCTTATTAGCTAAATGGCAATTGGCACATACAATACGCCCAGTCGCTTCTCGTGGATTTTCATAACCCTGCTGCGCAAAAATGGGATATGCATTTGAAATGGATGTCTGAGTTATTACATATACCATGATCGATACGGAAATGGATCGAGTCATCTGTTCCTTTATCCAAGAAAAGGTATTTCTAGTTTGCATAGTCCAATCATTGATCCCGAAAATTTCTACAATAAATTAGGTAGGTTGCTAGTATAGTTCCCTATCCACGATTCTGCTATTGTACTGGAATAATTTTACTGGAATATAGGAGGAATCCCCTGGATGGGTAGAAATCGAAAGAGTGAGTCAGATTTTTAATGGTTTGTTTATGTACAAAGTAACAAACATTAGGATTGGATTAATATCAGTGGATTATTTTTCAGTCATTCATTGAGTGATAAATCACTACAAGTGACGGAGATACACGATTTAAATAACGAAAGATCCAATATTTTAAAATTGTATCTAGAATGACTGGAAAAGTGGAAACAAGACCAGATATAATTTGATCATTATGAGCAAATCCAAAATCTTTGTAGACAGAGCCAATCATTAGTTCCCAACCATGGGGTGAGTGGAATCCGATACATAAATCAGTTAATAAAAGAATAGAAAAAGCCTTTATTGTATCGCTTAAGTTATATAGGAATTCCTGAACCCAAGAATTAAGAATAAAAAGTGCTTCATTACCCAGAATAGAATAACCACTTAGAATAGCGAAACAGATTATATTTGTCGAGAAGTGCAAAATCGTATGGATATGACCCTCATTGTGCATCTTGACTAATTGGATCGTTTCTTTGTGGATTCCTATACGAATCTTTTGTATATGTGTCTCCGGGTATTCCTTTATCATTTCGTCCAAGAGGAACAGTTCTTCTAATTCTATGAATTTTTCTAGAATGTTCTTTTCTTGAATATCATTCAAAAAAGTTTCGGATTGCCTAGTATTCCACCAATTAGTAACCCAAGATTCCAGCCATTTATGAAATGAGAGAGAGATCCACCAAGGCAAAAAGACTATAGATGCAAGATATGGAAGGGAAGTGAATGCTTTCTTTTTTGCCATTTTTTATCTGTGAATTGTTAATGAACCCACCTCATTCGTCGACTCTATCCGATCTAATATTTCTATGAAACATGAGTTCTATAACAAGGTATCGAACCTATGGATCTATTCCCTTTTTTTATTTGTAATGAATTTGTTAGTCATTGGATCTAGAAAGAATATAGAAATAGAAAAATAGAATAAGGGCCGCTTCAAATGAAGAAATAATAAAATATTGTTTCCAGATATCTCAATTGGTAAAATTGTAAGCAATTGCATCCTTTCGATAAATGCCCGAAAGAGCCACTTCAAGTAATGAATATTATTCGGATTTCGAGACGAAGGAACTCCCCTTAAATGAAATCAAAATATTTCGAAAAGTTTCACTGACTACCCCCCATAGCCCAGGAATAATTGAGGGAAATTTCTGAAGAATATTGATGGTGATGATGAAATCAAAAATGGGTGGCAAAACAAAAGAAAAATTGGATAGTTATAAGAGATCCAATCATTTGGTCATCAAAAAGCAAAAGAAAGGATAAAAAGAAAGGTCGATTGACAAAAGAAAAGAGAAAGAATTTTTAAGATATGATCCATTTGTATCTAAGGTATCAATTAAAAAATATTGGACCTAAAAAGATGCATTCTGGATTCTGAAATGTTCTGTTCTGATTCTTATAAATGTTCTGTTCTGATTCTTATATATGTGATGAATCCATACTTATTAGACTTGTTACTTGTTTTGTTACTGAATTGAGTTGAGTTGATTTCCATACGCATAAAAAATTCTTTTGGTGGACAAAAACTGCTTTGTTTTATGGTTGTTCCATATATGTCTGCTTTGGCTCGAATGAGCGTTCTGAGGAACCTTCAGTTAAGTTTTGTTATAGTTATTAAAAAATAAAGAGGAGTCTTGAGTTATTTCCCTCATGTTGAGAAAGCATCTTTTTTTTCAGTTCATTTCAAAATACTTCAATTGGTACGCGCAAGAAATAGGCCAATTCAGCCGCTTTTTTTTCAATTTCTCGCGGAGTTAAATTCTCATCAGTACGAGTCAAGGGAATGGCTCCCTGGCCTCTGACTTCCATATAAAGGACACGACGAGGATAAATACCCTCTTTAACTTCTATTCTGATCGACTGGATATCTCTCATAAGGAATCGGAGGAAGATGCGACGATTTATTCCAGGAAATCCCCAACGAAAAATACAAACTATTCCTTCTTTTCTATCGAATCGATCATAACCACTACCTACATTCCACGAAATTGTACACCACAAATAGGAGCTAATGAACAGACCTGCGATCCCATAAAAAGACATCACAATCCCTTGTGGAAAAAAAAGGATTTGCTGAGAAGGAAATAAAGATATCAGATTCCTGCCAAGATAACTGGAAGTTCCAACCAATAAGAATCCTAGTGAACCTAAAAAAAGGATAAAGGCCCAGCAGAAATTACTTGTTTTTCGAGACCCCATTATAAGTTCTATCCATATACGTTCTGATTGCCAGCTCATACTAGATCCAGTTGCATTTTATTGGAATTGAGAGAATAACCCAAATGAATTTGACTTGACATTTTTTGTTCCCGAAGTAACTCTCATCAACTAGCACTATTATGATGTGAACCGTTAGGAGTAATTCATCGAATTGATAAATAAGAGCATCCCCTTCTTCATATGATCCCACTATGGATATCTACATACATATAGATACATTGACTTTCCATTCCAGACATCTGTGGATCTATTTTAAAATAGCTATAATGCATTTAGCCATATATCATGTTTCCGCATGCATAACAGCTCTTTCATTTGTATTCGGAGGAAGCCACATGTTGTACCATATTCCACTCAATAGATATCTGGATTATGATCCAAGTCCAAATCTTGAAAAAAAAAAAATGAATGAGATTTGGTCTCATCGAATCTAGACAATCTTGTTTTTTTGAACATGAAGAGATAAAGAAGCCATTGCAATTGCCGGAAATACTAGGCCCACTAAAGGCACAAAAATAGAAGGTAAATTGAGAGTTGTCATAGAATGGGTACCTCGATTTAATATTTGTACCTGTTTGTTATAAAGATATCTTATGATAAGTAATAAGTATATCTATTATAAGTATATAATAAGTGCAAGGAATGTAGAACTCAATAAATGTACTTATTCGTACTTATTCACCTTTCTACATGAAATATATGTATGATAATCCACTTTATTATTTATTATTCTTGTTCTTTCTTATCTTCTAAGAAAGAAAGAGTTGCTTATGAATTCCTGAAAGATTCGTTAGACTCCGATCCAACGGGGATTCTTAGTAAAAATGGGGGTTCTCGGGAGATATAGAAATATGCAAGACTCCTATTCTATATTTTCTATATTTGAATTATATATTATATTTGAATTATATATACATACGTAAGAAGGAAACATGAAATTCTTTTTATTTTCCTAATTTCGCGGAAGGAAGAATTCACTCTTTTATCCTGTTGATAGAGGATTCTTGATTACTAATCATGAATATAGGTAAAAAAAAAAAGATCTGGAGGAAAAAACAAAAAGTAATTATCTGAAACTTCTGATTCTTCCTACAATTTAATCTTATGTCACCAAAGAAAACCCCATTTTTCTTATTTTTACTTTGATTCCTATAAACTAAATACTTGTTTGCCACAAATAAAATAATTGAACTTAATACTCTACTTGATTGAATTTTGATTCAAGGGAAAGAAACCGTGGAGCTGAAATAACTCACCCAGAACGACTTTTAAAGGATTACGTGGTACGATTGGATCAAATAAGCCCTTTTGGAATGAATACTCAGCCGCTTGTGAACCATCAGGTACTGTCTTATTCAATGTTTGTTCAATTACTCTTTTACCCGCAAATGCTATGTAAGCATTGGGTTCGGCAATAATGATATCCCCCAACATACCAAAACTAGCTGTCACCCCACCGGTTGTAGGAGATGTAAGGATTGATACATAGAATAACTTTTTATTTGATTGATAATTATATGAAGCGGAAGATATTTTAGCCATTTGCATCAAGCTCAAACTTCCTTCTTGCATGCGCGCTCCCCCGGAAGCACACACTATAATAACAGGTAGAGATCTATTAGTAGCATACTCGATCAAACGGGTGATTTTCTCGCCTACTACG
>JAUTWN010000130.1:0-11164 GCA_033043275.1 Ruscus hypophyllum | reverse complement strand
CCAAACAATATATTTGGAGTTATTTGTTGTAACAAATATTGCATGCAATATCTATTGCATTTGCCACTTCCATGCATCCAAACAGCCCCTAAAACTCAAAGACTAAAGAAAATACACAAAGTGACTCTGTCTTTTAACTCTAATCAGGGGCTCCGACTTAGGCTTCCTTCACGATCCCCATCAAATATATATTTATATTTATATTTTTTTTCCTGTGTTCTTACCGTGTCCATGTCCTCATTTTTTCAAAAATACGTTGTCACGTATTTGTGTCTGCATCCGTGTCCGTATCCGTGCTTCCTAGACGGTCAGAAATATGTAGAATAAAATGCATATTATTTACTTTAGGCACCAATAAGACCTGTTACATAGAAAAGGTGCTTGAATTATGCCTATCCATTTTTGTAATAATTGTGGCAGTTTTTTTTACCCTTTATTATTATAATTTATAAATATTTTCCGCATATTCCTTCTTTGTGCCCAATTTTCAATATATACTACCAAATGTAATTTTAGGAAGGCCAGTCTACAGTTTCCATTAGCACATAGTACTGCACATGTGCATCTCTAGCACATATTTTGTTACCTAGGAATAGGTTACCAACTCTTATTGGCTTTACAGTTTAGGTTGACTAGGTATGAGAAACTGTTGTAGAGATACTAATTTCTTTTGGTAATCTTTGCTGAACTGAGTTTATGTACCATAGCTGAACAATTTGGATGGGGAAAGGCATTGATGATAATAAGAATGAAATGAAGAATATCTAAATTCTTATTTTTGGTCACCTGGCTAAATATTTTCAGTTTTTTATGGGGATTTAATTGAACAAGCTTTTTAGGCTCGTCCTATAACCTAAACGAACCATTCTTGAGCAAAACTAAGCTTGCTAAAGTAGACTAACAAATCTGAACAAAGCTCAGCTCGGCTTGGCTCGTGTTTGAGGTGGACTTATTAATGGCTTCTACATGTTCAGTTGGCTTGAATTTTAGCTTGTATCATCAAAGATCTGGTAAACTATGATCAAGCTTTGGTCTTAGTTTCATATCAGTTTAGTGGAGTTTCTAATTTGTTTTTAGCCTTATATTTTAATTTGATCAGAAATTTAATATAATACTTTGTCTTTAGTCCAAAAAGCAAATCTGATGTCTAGTATTTCAATTAGGAACTATTTATCATGTCAGATAGAAAATTTTAGCGCGTATATATATTAACTATTAACTACTATACTTAGGGCTAAAGTGGTTGTTTTTACTGTTAGGTTGCAAGAGTTGTACTTTCAGTACAAAATTAACTATTTGATGCATTTACATATCCTTAAATTTTCACTCCTTTACCCTAAATTTTCACTCCTTTAAAAGATTTAATGCCTATAATATTTCTGCTTACATTTTGAAATGTATTATGTGTTATATGACTAGGATTGTAAATGAGCACAAAAAGTTCTTGCCTTGACTAAGGCTCATTTGATAACCTAAATGAAAAAAACTTGACACAAGCTTTAGCTTGTTTAAATAATTGAACAAACGTAAACAGCCTAAAGCTTAGTATTCAGGTTGATTGGCAGCCCAATTTCAAATATTATCATAAGAAACATTTATCTTTGAGTGTCTACTCTAGATAAAGACTTTTAAGAGTCATGCCTGTTTTATCAAAGAATCTGGACCTACTCTCGAGCTTGGCCTGAGTTTTGTCGCTCCTACTATGTGTCAAATCCATACTGCAAATTTATTTTTCTCGACCTGGTCATATATGAATTTGGCTCCAACCTGGCCCTTTGCCAGCCTTAGTCTTACGTATCACATCCATCATGGGGTGAATTTTGGAATTATAATGAAAATTCGTAAATGTCAATAAAACCAAGCACATTTACTTACAATAAGTACACAGACATGAAAAGCAACGACTGCGTAGAGGGGTTCCATCTAAATCTTTAATATCTAAAGCCCTATGTCTGTTTAAATGAGTACAAATATGGAATAAATAATAATCATTTATCATTGGAGCTGCTTCACTTCAAGTCTGCTGTAAAGCATAATTTAAAACTGAGGAACTTCATGAAAGTTAAGAGCCTAAGGCTTCATGAAAACATTGTAAATAATAATCATGGCTTTTTTAGAAACAGACCCCCCAAATCTTAGATATTTAGAATTATTACTCCCAAATCTAAGTATTTAGTAATTTACCCTCCAAATTATTTGGAAGGCAGTTACTATACCGTTTCTATTTTTGAAAGGGAATATTCCTTCTCTATTATGTCCTCAATATAGCCTTGATTTTAACTCAGCCTAAACCGAGTCAGCTCTCCTCTTCTAACCTAAAACCACCATATTTTTCAAACCCAACACTTTCTGAGCTCGCATTGAACACAATACCTTAATCCATGCTACCTCTTCTCTCAAAGATCTCCATTTACATGGTTCCCTCCCGTTACAATATGAAGTCCAGCTTTTTCGTGTCCATATGAAGCTAACTATTGAATCCTCTTCCATTGTTTTGATTTTGCAGGTTTTATTTAGATTTTGGACTGATTCTTTAGGGTTTTGTATTTGATTTCAAAACAAGAATTGTTTGTTGTGAGGAAGAAGCATCTCAACCATTAATTTTTCAATTTGATTTAGAATAAGAAAATGAAGGCATGGTTAATGGGTTTGCTGTGAGCAAGGAGATGAAAAGAGAGTAAAGAAAGGAATTTGGTCTAGATGGTGAGGATATAAGAGGCATTTTACTTATTTTTGAAATCAAACAGAACTTAATATGGGGGTATAATCTCTCAATCCAAATGATTTGGGGGTATTTTTCTGAGTATTCAAATTTGAAGGGTATATTTCTAAATATCTCAGATTTGGGGGGTAAGTATTTAAAAGCCCCAATTATCATTTATCAATGGGAGCTATTTCACATCAAGTCTGCTACGCAACATAATTCTAAACTGAGGGGTTTCATCTATACTACTATATAAGGGAAATACTTGAGGTATTCAAAATTTGGAGGAATGGAGGATATCTTCATTCCTCCATTCTAAAGTTAGGGTAGAATGATCATTTCACTTTGAAGATAAGATCGTTTTTTTTAGGATGATGTGTGGTCATTTGATTTAACAAGAAAAATAACCCATTTTTCTAGAATGTTCAAAATCTCTTCCTCCCCCAATCTATCCATTATAATTTACATATCAAGATTATCATTTAAATAAATTGTATCTTAACAAATAATAATAAAAGAAGATAATAATTAGCTAAAAAATAGTGATAATAATAAATATTTTAAGTAAATCTCTCGACCGCGCACATGTATAAATAAGTTTAAAGGAACCACTTTGGTGCACATGCTATCTCAATCTCAATCCCCGCTCCAAATCCATCCATTGTAAAAATGATTATTTTCCAAGAAAATCAATGAATGCAATATGTCAAGAATACAATTTTAAATAAATTGGAGCTTTACAAAATAATAATAATAATAATAAAATTAGAGCATAAGATAAGATATAATGTCCATAAACCCCTTGAAAGACACCATTTGAATATCTTTTTAACATCTTTAAAAACGTGTCATGTGTGCATTGGTAGTTAAAGTCCCCATCACAAGTAACGTTCCTTTCTTTAGTTAGTAAAACTTCGTGTAAAATTTGTGTAATGTAAAACTTATATATAAAATGATTAAAAAACAGGTGAGAGTAGGTGTATAATCAACCAACCTTAATATGAAGGTTTGCTATGATCAAATTTATGTTTTAACTTTATGCATAGGTTTTCTCAAAAACAACTTTATGCACAGATAACAAATATAGTTGGATCAAAATTTTAAATCTAATACAATTTTGGCTTCTTGTCCGAATATGAAAAATCTAATCATTTCCTAATTATATTGTATCTAAATATGTTGTTCTCAGAACTTCGTAATTATGCATTGGCCATCCTTTTTATTTTTGTCACGTGCATTGTACACATGCCATTTAACTAGTGAAAATTATTAAATTTTACAACCTTTCCTTAACTTGACATCAACACTTAACCAACCAGCCGGAGTGCAAATGTACATTTCCATGCACTCAAAAATCTAGACATGCATTTCTATTAGATATCTACTATATTTAATGCAAATATTTAGGAAGTTCGCAATTGGATTGGGCATAGATATTTTGACGGATTTATTTTTTAAACTAAAGTTTAGCCTTTGACATTGTGATGGCAGTAAATGAAAATCTCAAAACATGTAAATTAACAAAGAATAAGAAATGTGCAACATGTGTCCCTAAAGTGTTTGGATATTCTAGATGCTGATCAAATGCAACTGAGGCAAAAGAGTATCTGACTGGTCATGTTGCGTGCTTTTAAGATAACCTCAGGTAATGTGTGGGAGGATATTGTGAATACTGTATGGTGAAGCTAGAAAAGGTATTAATATTACTACAAGGGATTCTGAGTATAAGTATGATAGGTGGCATATATCAGTAAGCTTGATTGGTTAATTTATAAATCTTAATTATTCATATCAGAATCATGCATTCCCAGGGTAGGGTACTTGATGGTTGTGGAACCAGGGGCTAACACCGAGTGTATGTTTGTTTTTAGTAATGTCTTGCAAGGTTTTAAATCTTGGATCTCGGTTGCATATGGGATGGGGGCTTTTCATATTGGATATTAGATATCAGGTGATATCTCAGGAATACGAGCACATATCGAATGTTCATACCAGATACTATATATATAATAAAAATATTGATATATTAAAGGTGATTATAGTGTTATAAATGTTGTCTATGTAGAAAACATGGTATAACATGCATGTAAAGGCATTATTGAACGATACATCATGTATATTCCCAAGCACAGTATTAGAACAAATAAAATTTAAAAACTAACGTGATAAGTTATATAATTTACTTGTAATTAGATAAATGAAGTTAAAAATATAATTTACTTATTTGGTATTAGATGAATGATGATGAGAAGCGAGAACGTTGAAAAGATCGATTGAGTATGATACCTGCATAAAAACACTTTTGGCCCAAACTCATACCCAACTAAAATAAAAAAAGTTATATTGGCCAGTATTTTAGCCGATATCTCAGGATATCGGTCGATATGTCAAAATATCGGCCGATACGAAGTATTTTTTTCTCGTATTGTCATGACAGAAGGGGTAAAGCAAGATCTCAGCTGATATTTCAAACATATCGGCCTAGATTTAAAATAGTGATGCCTTGTTACTTTAGTGTTGGAATCCTGAATCATGTATTGCACATATCACTGCATAGTGTATACTAGCTTTCCAGTTTGCATTAAAGTTTGTATGAATGGGAAGCCTGTTACTGAAAGGTGGGTTAATATGATGAACATTTGATGACCAAATGCTAGTGTAGGGAAAAGGGATAAAGCTCCAAACAAGTTAGCCCAAATAGTTTACGAGGATGGTTGGAGCATACTGCTTCAATATGTGTAGTAGCTCATTCATGGATGACCAAATTATTTGATTTACCAGGTGTTTGCTAATGCAGCTTTGAGCCTGGAAATGCTGTGAGACTAATCCATTTCAACTTCCACGCTGTGGTAGAGTAATGTAGCCTTTGTTTATGAGTTTACTGGTGAATTGACTGAAAGTTCTTAGATACTTTCAGTGATGGAGCCTGCTTGTAAGTGCTATTTGTCAGGCTGTTGGATTTTCTTTCATTTGCTGGTGACCAACCTGGCATAGTTTAATACATTCGGCAATTGGTTAAATTTGCAACCAGTCTTTCTAGCCTTGGGAGTTCCATTGTTCTTCAGTTCGTGTCTGGCTTAGAACTCTTTGTATAGAGCAATGCTTTGTACAGTGAAGAAACTGTCAAAAGAATGGTCTCACTATGTATTTATGTGCATGTGCGCATGTATGTACATGCTTGTCCTTTTCTACATTTCTTTTTTCTGTGAGAACACACCGTAGGATGGTCTGAAGGACAAAGCTGAGACCTCTTGCGTAGGTGCAAGAGGCTTTGCCAATTTCTAGAGAGGAACTCACTAGTCTCTTTATTTATGATTACATTAAGTGTTAATAAATGAATAAAGGGGGAAAAAAAGGATGCTTCTGTCTGATTTGAGGGCAGAATAAAGCTTTCAGTTATTCCGTGTCAATTTGTTCAAAATTTTTACCATGCCTTATCACTTTATTTCCATCCAAAAATGCTAGAAAAGTATCTGATATATTTGGACAGTATTAACAGAGTCGGCATCAATGGAACTAACTGGTATTTGCTATGTATTTCTGCATTTGCATTGAAAGTGCATTTTCCTGACTTGAAGGACTTTTGCTCCTAAATGATATACCAATGATAAGAACACATGTTATATTTCAAGGTGTAAATATAACATTTCACATCATATTTCATCTTTCTGATATTGGTAGGTGATACTGACACTTTGTTGCACCTCTGATATCAAACGTAAATATTTTTTCTTACTAAATCTATCAATATCTTTGAATTATTAGCTTGTTACCTATTAAATATTAATTTATTTTGATCCAGGAGGTTAAATTTTAATGAAGTTTTACAATTAAATAATTTTGGTTGTCAGATATGTCGATGAAAGTCAACATATGACATGGTTATGGATGTTAGTCACTCCATTCTGCCAGTATCAATTGTTGATCAAATTGATTGGACTTGAAAATGGGAATATGATGGTGAGAAATAGAGTGCTTGCAGCAGAAACAATCATGCAGTAGGTTGTTAGCTAGATGTAGAAACATTTTACCCTTTAGAATTTTGACTCTAATCAATCTTTACAATTTTACTGACTTTGTGATTGGTTTAATGTGTAATATTTTGTGTGCAACCTCTTATTCCATAATTTCATCATTTCACACATAGGTTCCTCAAACATGACTTGGAAAGAGCGGAAGAAGTTGGAAAATGAGAAAGTGGTTTCTTTGGGTGGAAAGGTATATTCGTCTTGAGACTATGCTAGTTTCCGACTAATTATAAACTAAATTTGAGACAGCTCTTATCATTCTCCATGATCTCTTAACAGGCACCTAAGAAGCATCGGATACCTTTAAGTGTAGGGAAATTTCATTTTAAAAAGCAGAAGCAAAGAGAGGAGAAGCGAATTGAAGAGGTGATAATAGTTACTTTCTGCATGCCTTTTCTAACTGGCTTCAAAATATTCGGGGTTATAACCATTTTTTCCCCCTTTGTAATCAGGAGCAAATTCTTGGGAGATTTACGAAGCATTCTAATAATCACAGAGTAGAGAAGCGCAAAGCAGAGGACAGGGTTCTGAAGGCAAGCCAAGGTCATTTCAGCAAAGGAGTACTGAATGTAAAACATCTTTTGGAACCCAGGTCATCCGGAGGGAGCAGTGATCCTTCACACAAAATGCCTGGCAAGGGGAAAAGGAAGGGTAAAGGCAGAGGAAAAGGGAAAGGAAAGGGCAAGAAACGAAGGAACTAGCTCTTGTCATTGTTATGTAATTTCACTTTGTTTGGCTACAAGAGCACGACACAAGTAAGAAATCAAGTACCAGTGAAAATGTAGTGTGAGAAAAGGAAAGAAAGAATGGTGGTTCTCCATTCAACAATTGGACTCTGAGGTTCAAATAGGAAACAATCAGGTAGTTATTCAGTTTTGGAGTGACTAATTGTTATAACGACATTCATATAAAGAACTATGTGCGGTGATTATTTTGTTGATTATGTATTCATTTTGTGCAAACTAATTATAGCTAATATGCCTTCTAATTTAATATTTTCATCATGTTGGTTCTTGATAAGTGAAATCTTTGCCTGGGATGGTTTAGATTCAGTTGGAGAAGTTATAAAGTTAAATTATATCAGCAGGGGTAGTCTGCAGAATTGGTTTCTCTCATATGTGTTTTTTCCCTTTTTTTTTTTTACTTTTTTTAGGGGTTTGTTGAAGGTAAATATAATTTCATTTGCGTTCGATGATGGAGTGGACTTTGAGAGATATAAAGTAACCAAGAAGGTGGTTAAGATGCAAGAGCTAATGTCCTACTACTCAGTGTAGGATATGATTGTAATTTTATGTGCAAAATTAGTGAATCTAAAGTTTAAGAAGCTTTGAAGAGAATAAAATCAAGGAAAGATGGTGGTCTAGATGAAATTCTCATTGATGTATGGAGATACTTAGTATAGATGGGTGTGAATGATTGACAGGTTTCTTTAACAAAATTTGACAGACTAAAAATATATCATATAAGTGGAGGAAAAGTATACTACATCTTTATAAGATTTAGGGTGATATTCAGATTTGTTCTAACTATTGTGCAATAAAATTCATATATCACACTATAAAGTTTTGGAAAAGGGTAATTGAACACAAGTTACGGCAGACCGTTAAGATATTAGAGAACCAGTTTAGCATCATGTCGAAATGATCAATGACTGAGGCTATTCATTTGTTTGATCAACTTATAGAGCGATTTTAAAAGAGAAGTAGAGATCTGCATATGGTCTTTATTGATTTGGAAAAAAATTATGATAAGGTACCAAAAGAGATACTATAGTGGATATTCATAAAGAAGGAAGTCCCCATTATGTATATTGACATAATCATGGATATGCATAATGGAGTAGTGGTTAATGTCAAAACTTTTGGTGCTCTAACAAGTAATTTTTTTACCACAATTGGATTGCATCAAGGCTCCGCATTAAGTCCATTCTAATTTACCATGGTGGTGAATGAGCTTACTAAAGCTATTCAGGGGAGATACCTTAGTATATACCTTTTACTGATGATATTGTTCTAATCGATGAGATGCGAGTAGGATAAATATCAAATGGAGCTATGAAAGCAAACCTTAGAATCTTGAAGTTTTAGATTAAGTTGGTTAAAAATAGAGTATATAGACGGAGGATCCAAAACTACAATGTTGTGATACTGGACGGACAAGCGATACCGATGCACAATCAACTTTGGTACTTGATTCTATTATCCAAAAAGATAGGGAGATCGATAGTGATAACAACTATAATATTCAAGCTAGCTGGTTGAAATGAAGGAGTGCAATGAAAGTTTTATGCGATTGTAACATTCCATTAAGATTGAAGGGAAGGTTTTATCGCTCAGCCATTTGGTCAACTTTATTATATGGTACAGAATGATGGGCTATAAAGAGATAACATACACAGAAGATGATTATAGCGGAGATGTGCATGTTTCATTAGATGTGTGGTAATACTATGAGAGATGAGATAAGCTGAGAAATGAAGATATTATTGCTTAGGCGTAACCCCTATAGAATAGAAGATGCGAGAAAATCGCCTATGATGGCTTGGTCATGTGCGACGCATACATATGGATGCACCAGTTCAGAGAGTGTAAGTTTAAAGAATGAAAGGACGATCGAAGAAAATATGGATGAATGTGATATGAAAAGATATGGATGTTAAAGGTCTTAATGAAGACATATCACTCAATAGGAATGAGTAGAGAAGTATGATTCATGTGCTCGATCCGGCGTAATTCTCTTTTGGTTCGTGTAGCCTATCCTAAAATTTTGGAATTAAAGGCTTAGTTGTTGTTTTAAGGTAGATGTAATTTCATTGATAGATAATTCAAGTACATAGTACAAAGTGTGACTCATTGAGAATCACAGCATTTGCCTACATCATCAAGAGGAAGGGAAGCGGACGAAGCATGTTCCCCTCCATTCTGATTTCGTCGTCGGTCGTAAGCACTTGTAACGTTGCAACTCAATTATGACACAACTGAGAAGGATAATACATAAGAATGGTATATATGACATAACGTGGTTTTGAATGAATCCTTGCCTCTGCAAGTCAACTACTAAATTCACATTTGAGTCCGTTTAAGTTTTTGAGGGGAAAAAGGTTTTGTTAGGCCGCACTTATCTAATTTTAACTAGGACGGGTCATTTCTTCCATTTTTGCACAATTGAAAAAAAAAATCAATCGACTATCCCAATCATATGGTGTAGGAATTTCCAATTTAATCGAATAAAAAAAAATTCTAAAATAGTCGCAATGGGAAATTATTATCCAATATAGGCCAATTCGGACTTGTGAAGTTCGGATTTAAGTAATTGGCCAACTTCGGACTTAACAAGTCCGGATTTAGGCAATTGCCCAAATTTGAACTTCGAAAATCTGAATTTAGGCAATTGCAAGAATCCAGACTTCCCAAGTCCGGATTCTTGCATAGCTGACACCACTGATACTCAGTGGTATCAGTTATGGGTGTATGAGTATTTTTGATGAATTAAGGCTGAATCAACTTACAAATTGAAAGGATAATTAATTGAATTCAATTCAATTTTACTTACAATTGGAAACAAGTTTGAGATGAGGATGATGACTCTTCTCATTACAAATTAAAAAATATATAACACACACAAGTTATAAAATATGTAAAATCTCCTCGTTTCAACTTACAAAACATAACTCAATTCAACTTACAAATTTACAACATACACAAGCTAAAAATATATAAAATCTCCTCGTTGAGATGTCAATCATTGCGATGTCGATCATCTTGGGCGTTGGACTGCAGGCTGTGAAGGCTCTGGCTCAGAGGATTCAACTCGCTGCGATGCCAATTGTCTCGGTCGGTGGACTGCAGGCTGTGAAGGCTCCGGCTCAGAAAACTCTCCTCGCTGCGATGCCGATCGTCTCGGGCGTTGGACTGCAGGCTGTGTAGGCTCCGGCTGAGAGGACTCAACTCGCTGCGATGCCGATCGTCTCGGCCACTGGACTGAAGGCTGTGAAGGCCCCGGCTCTAGATCTCAGCTCGCTACGATACCGATCGTCTCGACCACTGGACTGAAGGCTGTAAGGCCTCGGCTCTGAAATCTCAGTTCGCTACGATGTCGATCATCTCAGCCACTATACTGAAGGTTATGAAGGCCCCGACTCTGAAATCTTAGCTCATTGTGATGCCAATTGTCTCGACTGCTGGACTGCAGATCGAGGGTGAGGGGGTGCATGCTGTGAAGGCCCAACCTCGTCCTGAGCAGCTGGTGTGTCTTGCTCTCGTGTATGGCCATGACGAGGATGTCGCGATCGAGGAGGTTGAGATGGAGGCGGTGGTGGGGGTGTTCTCATCCTATGTCTCATCAGGAGTGATCTAAAGAAACCCATCAAATTTAAACACCTTGTCTGTCCCTACTCAGACTCCCCTCTATCAAAGAGTTCACACGAGGCACC
>JAUTWN010000129.1:0-11202 GCA_033043275.1 Ruscus hypophyllum | reverse complement strand
ATGATTGTCATGTATCTCATACACTTTGTTTTCTTCTTATTTCAGCAGTAATAATAGCTTCGTTGTGTGACCCTGAAGCGCATTCATACTATAGGTGTGATTTATCATTCCCCAACGATAATTAACTGATTAATATTGATGCTAGCTGCGTGTAATAATCTCTATTTCTGTAACGTATTTTATTGAGTTGGACAAGATTGATTATCTCATAGAGGATTTGCCAATATCCAATCTGCATCTGTCAATGACGACTACCACGCAGTCCAGTCCCTTCGTCAACACTATAATCCCTATCCGATCTGAATATGGAATCAGTCAGATCCAATAACTGGCTAGTAAAGTCAATGCAAATCTATAAACCATAAAGATTAAACTCATAACTCTTTATCGGTTCATCTAATACTGTCTAGGCCAAGGTCTCCTAGTTACAGTTTGAGTTAGATCAATCTGCATCACTGACTCCCCATATCGGAAGAGACGAATCCCATCCAGATTGCCACTCGCTTCGTATACTTTGGATCATGCCCAACAACATATGTAGGTTTGGTTTCAATGCCAAAGTTTGGTACGAATCAAAACATGATGGTCCACATACAAGCTCCTTTAGCAGTTCTCAGGTAGAGAGACTATCTGCACCTATTACCATTTGGGACTCTATATCTGACTTATAGAGTTTGATCTCTACATAGAGATTCTCGACAAGTTATTCAATGTAATCATTCCCCAATGAGCACTGCACACTATCTCTTGATGTCTCCACATCGTATGGTTATGAGAACAACCATTACGTCCAACGTAGAGATATAATGTTCACTGATCTATCCAGTATATTGATGTCCATCTCAATACTCCTATGATCAGGAACTATTTAGGGATGTACTTAATAGACTTGATCAGATCTCATTATTACGATCTCATCGCAACCCTAATCACTCTCACTTCATCCCATAGACTTTTGTAAACACAAGTTATATCATCACTAGTATAAACAAAGACAACCCAAGTTGCATACAACCATTTTGAATAAAATGCAGAATATTCTCATAATTAAATTTCCATTCATTACATTCTATCTCTTAATAGCATACATTTCCCATCACATGCAACATGTCTAGCTGGTCTAATCACCTCCTCTGATGCTCCTCTAAGGATTGTAGTGCTCTTAACATCTCATCATTACGGTCGCTCTCCAGTGAAGCTCTGCTCTGGCTACCGCTAGCCATCTATCATAGGATCACCACGAAGGAAAGATAGGATAAAATAAGGAAATAATCAAGGAAGTGGAATCATAGAATAACAATATACATAATTATGTATCAAAAATCCTATAGAAAAATCCTAAACTTAACTTGGATGCTTTGATACTACCTTGTGACACCCCAAACCATATTAAGGAGTGAAGTGCATCACCCGGTGGGTTCGCATGAAACTAGCAGACATGATACCTTTTAAATTTTTTTTGAAAACATGCATGCAAAAGAAGTGTAATAGTAATAATAGTCATGCAATGGAAGTAAGATAAAAATTAGGCCAATCCAGGTTAAAAAAGTAACTAAACGTGAAATCCACTAGGTCCCTAAAAGTTAGGTTCTAGGTTCTACCACATAAGTTTAGGTAGTACATGCCGACTGAAATAAAATGTAAGGAAAGTAAGATAAGTATTGTCTCATGATAGCGATACAAGAAGTTTGAAATGATATTTTAAGCCACTGCATAAATATAAAGCTAAGTAGGAAATGCAGTCTCTACATCTGATCAGCAACCTCCACGAAGTACGGTGCATCAATTGGAGCCTCCTCGCCCTCGTCCTCATCCTCATACTCTGCCTCAAGCTCATCCTCAACACTTGAGTGTGTAGGCCTCATGGGTCAGACCCGACAAGTAGAAAATAAGAAACATGCAATGTGAGATGAACAAAATAATAATAATCACTGTGATAGTCATAGTATCATAAATAAAATAATGTACATAAGGAGCATAAAAAATAGTGATGTAATAAATGAATTGATTAACAATATGAGCTGCAACTAAAGAGCAACAAGCTTGAATAAATGGAACTAGCTATTGATGTCACTAAATTCTAAGTTCTATTGAATTGACATCATTTGGAATAAGATGATGGAAATAGAGGCTTATATCATAAAAGTGCCCGTACGTGCCTAGATCCCGGTCTTATATTTTGGTGCCGAATTAGACATACCTCTAGGTACCATGGTTACACCAATCACCCTGAGTGAAAGGTCATTTCATAAGAGAAACTATATAAAAATGATACGATGGTCGAGTAACCACCCGGTCAATTCCTGCGCAAGGGGTTGCCATTTCGACTGATCAACCTATATGATTTTCTCTTACGATATAAGTATAATTCTCCATCTTATTCCCCAATCTCCATTTATAATTAAGTACATAATTTACTAAAATATTGTTCATGTCGGGCTAGATCCATGTCTGTCATAATAATAATGGTTGTTTGATATTTCCTTTACATCCTTGATTACGTGTTATTTCATGCTTTTCATTTAATGAATATTCTCGAAGGATAACAATAACATGATGATTGATGATACTCGAGACATGTCCTAATTTTCTTAATATTTATGATTTTATTTACCATGATAATATTAACGATGTTACAATAACTTAAATTTGATTCCATACAATAATGTGACAAGCATACATGATTATGATACAACAAGTGCATTGGTAACAACAATCCATAAGCTATATGATTAACTAGTTATGATGATGTTAACATGATATGGAATATCTTTCATACAATCAATCTTGAACATATGGGATCATTGATAAGATTATTCAATGCCAATTTGTTAGATAAGATTGGTAGATACCATTTATAAAACATGTAATGCCTCGTAGTGCCAAATCCATCAATATAGTCAACGTGTGGAATTTTTACACTACTGAATTCTTAACAAAATTCACTAATTTAAGATTTTGTAGAAAATATGATTAGTTACCTACCACAAGCAAAAATAATAAAGTGATTTGGATAGATATACTATTTAATATGTATTTTACAAAATAGAGTGTTCAGCTGAAATCAGCAAGCTAAACCAGTCAACCTAGTCTCCTTGTATATTTTCTAAAAAAATCATTTATTTCTAAAATTATGTGAAATTAGTTTTCATAGAATGATAACTCAATTTTCTACACTTGATAAATATAACATGACTAAATAATTAGTTATACTATTTTAAAAATCCTACTAAACTTAACATATTCTACAGATTCTTAGGACTGTACTGTCACTACTCCTCACTTAAAAATTTCATCACGATTCACATATAATTTCTTAACCATTAAAATAAATTTTATGTAAAATATTGATGAGTTTGTGACATTATATCAAATTTTTAGAGCAAACAAAAATAATTTACTATTAAAAATTTAATTTTAACTATTAGCATATCAAGCGAACAGTAACATCCTAAAAATTAAATACGTAGCATTAAAGATTTGCATACTCCAAGATTTCAAAACTAAAAGTGAGATGAGTTGAGATACAGCAAACCAGCATAGAAGATGAGTTCTACTTTCCTTCTTTTCTGTGGATGAGAGCTCTCAGCACCTCCTTAAAGCTCCTCCTTCTCCTTCCTCTTACTCTCCTTTCTTTTCTCTCAATTTTACTCTTCTATTTTCCCTCCCTTATTTTTCTCTTACAAAGTTAAATATGAGCTGAACTAACTCCTCTCAACCTACCCCTTCTCATGAAATAAGGAGATAAGTGAGAGGGAGATTTCAAAAATCAAATTCCTAAGTCAACTCTCACAACATGCCAAATGGTCATTCATAGCCTCCATTTAGGATTCTCATGCATGAATATTCCACTTGCATGCATGATTTCCTTTCAAGCTAAGGTGGGCTAGAATATGGTTAGATGCATAGGGGTTAACTTCCATGATAATTAAGGCATGGCAAAAAATAGCTTAATCATAATTAGCAAGGTTACTAATCCCATAACTACATAATTAACTACTTAATCAATTCCTATGATAATTAGAGTCACATTAACACATAATTAACACAATCATATCAAAATATGGCTCTGGTTAGGCTAAGATTCATTCATGAGTCTAAATTAATACTAATCGTGATTAAGGAATAAAATAATATTATTTTAGACTAGTTTAAAATAATTTTATAAAAAATCTAATTTTTTTAAATTCATGATAATTAAAAATAAATATTTTATATTAAATACCAAATCAAATTGATGCCTAAACTGATGACTTGCATTTTTTGACCATTATCGCTAAGTATCGACAACGGAGATCGGCACCCGATACGATCGATATGGAACTTCGATACAAGAGACATACTGAGTTAGGTCGTTACATTAATATTCAAATTATTTAACTATGGTGTGATTTATTATGCATATATACTTTATCTATAATGATGGGAATCATATTATGTATTAGTTATTAACTAGTTATTCTTATAATAAATTAAAAAACATATTATAGACTCTCACACTATGTTTTCTCTCATATCCATTATGATATATTATTTGATCTTTTATCTTCTAATATTCACATTGGGGTTATATTAGTTTACTAATAACTAAAAGAGGAGAATTATTAAAATTTGAATAAGATAATTAAGATTGATATTGAAATATTAACAAGTGCTAGAAAATTATGATTGATATTGAAATATTGACAAATGCTATCATCTTATTTAAGAATCATTGAAATATTATCAAGTGGTATCATCATATTATAATAAGTGATATCATATTCAGGGGGATCTTTGATTCAGGGGGAGTTCAAATCTTTGATTTTAAAACTTGCTTATCATTAAGTACTTTATTTTTCAAAACTCTATCTTTGCAAATATAAACATATTTGTTTGTTATTATCAAAAGGGAAAGAATGTTAGGTATATGTCCATACAATTGACATAGTTTGATTAATAACTAATAAACCTATGGATTTAATGAGTTTTGTGAAGCTTGTGTAGGGATAAGGTTAAAAATAATGTTAGCAAGCATGCACAAAAATTTGAAGTAAATTAAAGTTGAAAGGAGAAAGATATGCACATGTATCAATCTTGTATGTTAGCAACTGTCGACATGTAATACTAAATAGTTGATAGTTCCTTTGCTCAAATAGAACTATCAACATATTTAATGAAACTATCGATAATTCCTTATAATTGTTGATAGTTTAGTAAGGAAGAGTTTGACAGCTTATTCCTGAGTTGCTGGCTCTACACTAACTGTCAATACTTATATATGGCAACTGTTAATAGTTGTATTCAACCGTCGATAGTTGGCATGGAGATGTCTATAGTTGGGTCAGTTTCACATACTTAATTAGTTTTGGATTTAATTTTACTGACCGTTTGAAGACCTGTTGAGGAATCATTTTCATAGTTATTTTGAAGTCCTATTCCTACTTTGGAGGCACTCCTATTCCTATATTTTGATGGAAAATTCTTCTCTATTAAAGAGGCTACACTCTCATTGTTTTAGGCATATAATTTATTAAAAAATTAAGATATAAAGAGAATAAAAAGAGAGGTATTTGTGAGAACTTTTAAGATGAATTTCTACTTAATCAAGAGCACTAACATGGAGCAAACTATAGCAGTCAACTGCATCCTTGTATGGTACACTGGTTCAAAGCTATAATGATAAAGACGTATTCCTTCATCATCTTGTACATCTCTCAATAATGTTATCAAAAAGGCTGTAATAATTTATTTTTATATTTGAACTTAATTGAGATTCTTCTTCATCTCTCTTATATTTATCTTTTTACAACGTACTCAAGTCGGTGTTAATTGAGGAAACTAGGTAGGCTTGGTATTACACTTTGTATAGAGAAAGTAGGTTAGATTAGTAGGTTTAGAAGTTAGGGTGTTGTCTTGATAAAGCCTACTGAATTAGGTTGTGATCTAGATTTCTCTTATCTAGTGGCTACTCTCCTAGTTTGGGGAAAGCAGAGAGGATGTAGGACATGCTCTAAACCTCTATATATATCCTTGTCTCTACTGTGTTTAATTTTATATTGCTATTTTCTACAACATTTTACTTTAAATTTTTTTAAAGTGACTAGAAATCCTATTTACCTCCTCTAGTCTTACCTACCGATCCTAAAACAAGTATTTTCATGGATTGATTTTTGATCTAGGTTCCACCAAGTGAGAGTTCATACTCAGGATATTTCAAATACTATATTTAGGTCAATGTGAGGCCATTTTGAATATCTGATGATGCCATTTGGAGTAACGAATGCACGAGTAGTCTTCATGAGCTTGATGAACCATATGTTCTATTAGTATCTAGATCAGTTCATTATTATATTCATTGATGATATCCTAGTATACTCAAAAAGTAGGGAGGAGCATGCACAACATCTGAGAGTTGTTTTAAAGTTACTTAGGTAATAATATTTGTTTAGCATATTAAGAAAGTGTACTTTTTAGCTTAATAAGACTTCTTTCTTAGGTCATATTGTATCTAAAGATGGTATATTAGTTGACCCAGAGAAGATACAAGTAGTGATAAAGATGCCCATTCTTAACACAACTATAAAGCTTCGTAGGGTTATCGGTATGATAGGCTACTATATGAGATTTATGCAAAATTTTACTAAGATCATAGCATCGATAACCAGGTTAAAACGGAAGGGTAAGAAGTTCATTTTAACTGAGGAGTGCAGTAGAGCATTTAATGAATTGAAACACATATTGACTTTATGCCAGTATTGACAATGTTGATAAGTTATGAGGCATGAAGATCTACTTTGATGCTTCAGGCAAGGGACTTAGATGTGTGCTTACACAGTATAGAAATGTTATAGGTTATGCATCTAGATAGATTGAGACCCATGAGTTGAATTACCCAACTTATTATTTAGAGTTGAAAGCAGTTATTCATGCACTAAAGAAGTGGAGGTACTTTTTGCTTGGGTTGAGAGTAGAAGTATATACTGAATATAAGAGTTTGAAGTATATTTTAATCAAAAGGAACTGAATATGAGGCAACATAGATAGTTAGAGTTTGTTGTAGTCTATAATTTTGATATCAGATATCATCCAAGGAGGATAATGTGGTGCTAGATACATTTAGTGGATTTCCTTCGTCAAAATAGCATACCAGACAGTGGGAGATTTTAGAGGACATATGACATCTAGGTTTGGAAGTAATGATGCCAGGGTATCAGCTCAGTTCATAGAGTTACATCTTAGGTCTATGTTAATTGACATAATTAAGGAGGCACAGTCTAGTGATTGGATATTTTGGAGGCTCAGGAGCAAGATGGAGGCATATTTAAGGACATACATCATGGTGCATGCAGATGGATCACTACGATGTAGAGGCAGGTTATGTGTGCCTTAGGGTAAGGTTAGGGAGGTTTTGATGATAGAGGTTTACAACACCATCTAATCTATTCATCCATGTAGCACCGAGATGTACAAAGACCTGAGGCAGTAATTATGGTGGCCAGGGATGAAGAGGCAGATTGCAAAGTTTGTTTCAAGATGTCATGTATGTTAGTAGGTGACGGATGAGCACCAGATATCAATAATCTGTTGCAGCCCTTACCCATTCCAGAGTGGAAGTCAGAGAAGATAGCTATGGACTTTATGACTGGTTTTTTAAGAGTTATAGGGAAAATAATGTTGTTTGGATAATAGTTGATCAGTTAATGAAGTCAACTCACTTTATACTATTTAGAGTGGGTAAGTCTATAGAGTTTTTGGCTAGAAGATTCATGAAAGAGATAGTGAGACTACATGGAGTACCAGAGAGGTTGGTATCTGATTGTGACACTAGATTCAGATTATACTACTGGATGAGTTTGATGGAGAGTTTATGGGCATATTTAGATCTTTCTTCTGCATATCATCCACAGTCAGATGGTCAGTCAGAGAGGACCATACAGGTTAGGGAGGATATGTTGATAGCATGTGTTTTATATTTTAAAAGTTTATGGAAGGATTACCTGTATATGACAGAGTTATCTTACAATAATAGTTACCAGGCTAGTATTGTGATGGTGCCATTTCAGGCATTGTATAAGAGGAGATGCAAATTACTAATTTCTTGGGATGATGTTGGAGAGCACAACTTATTGGGAACAGAGTTTGTAGCATACATTATGGATCAGGTACAAGTAGTCAGAGAGCATTTGAGAGTTGCTCAGGAGGTACAGAAGAAGTCAATTATTACCATAAAAGGCCAGTTAAGTTCGGTGTTGGGGGTAGAGTGTACTTCAGAGTATCATATATGAAGGGAGTTTCCATATTTGATAGGCGAGGGAAGCTTAGTCCCAGGTATATAGGGCCTTTTGCCATTATCGAAAGGATTAGTAGTTTGACTTACAAGCTTATATTGCCAACAATGTTGGTTGAAGTACATACTATATTCAACATGTCACATCTAAGGAGATGTGTAAGTGATGAGGGTAGTGTGGTTGATCTTTCAGAGGTACATGTTGGACCAAATTTAACATTTGTGAGAGAGCCTATGGCTATAGTGGATCGTTGAGAGAAAGTTTTGAAGAATAGGATAATTCTACATGTGCTTGTATCATGGGATCAACATTCACTAGGGGAGTGCACCTAAGAATAAGGGATGATATTTAAGACAAGCATCCTTACCTATTCGAGTGATCACTCCATGTATCCTTACTTTCCTTGTAATCATTTCTTGATATCATGTTCATGCATGTTTGCATTCTTTCCTTGTTTTTATACCGTGCATGTTTATTTTCATAGTACCTGTATCCTTCGTGCACTTCGTACTTGATTTCTTTATTAAAATTTTAAGGTTGAAATTAATTTTTTTAGTTGCATATAATTTAATGATCGTATTGTTATAACTACCATTTTGGATTTTTATATCGGCATCTGGCCCCGAATATTAGCATTTTAATATGAAAATATCAATTTTAAGTTTTAATGTTATTTTTTATCGGAGTCAATTATGTTAGATTTATTTTGATTTATCATTATTTATGATATTTTTCTGATCTATTTCTGGAAACTTTAAAAAATGATTCCCGAATATAATAATAATATTTCTAAAAATTTTAGACTTTAATTTCTTGCCTGATTATATTTTTTAGAATATGTTGATCGTCCATCTTGGTAGGAAAAATAGTTAGAGAAATCATTAGTGTGTTAATGACTCTCTACATTATCTATTTGTATAAAATCTCATTTATTGACTCTAATTAATTCCTATCCATATCCTTATGCACAACTCTTTATTAATTGCACCATGACGCATGCCCACCCATGATTTCATTTACACTAACAAGGGGATTTGTTCCCTTGATATTTTCATGAGCCTAGATTTAGGGGCTAACCTATATTAACTTAATCACTCTCTCTTACTCTCTCAATCTTTCTTCTCACTCTCATTCTCTCTTTGCATGCACTCAAGCAAAAGAAAGAATGGATGTAGAAGAAGAACAAGAAGAAGCTAGACGAGAAGAAGATTAAGGAGGTATCAAGGGAGAAGAAACTAAGGAATCATCCCAAAACCCTAGCAAGGCAAGTAGAGACCATTACACTCTCTCTCCCTCTCTCAATAAAAATCTAATTTTTATGGTTTACTATAGCTTATTCATGATAAAATTATCTTTTATATTTAAATTTTGTTTAAAAATTATGATCAAACAGATATTGTGTTGGATTTGCGATGACAAGTGATAAAAATCTATTTTTACTAAAATTTTAAACTATTTTCCTTAGATTTCAAACACTTAAGTAAAACAACAATTTTGAATCAGCTATTAATCGACTAGTATAAGTTTTTAGTTGACTAGTAGAGTTATTAGTCAACTATACAAGGTCATTAGTTGACTAGTTCAGTATTTGTATCTCTGATTTCTATAGGACTATTCAACTAATACACTGAGGTAGTCAACTAGCCCTATAATTGAGTTTCTTATTTACCTTTAACCAATTGACTAGAATACTTAAGTAGTCAACTAGGACAAGGACTAGTCAACTATACCAGGTCCCTGGTCAACTAATCAGTGTATATTTAAGCTTTTAAAACTTAATTTTTCTCATCGAATTGATCTCATTATGTCTTTAAATTCTTATTTACATGAGAGAATTATGGTAGGGATTTCATATCGATTTGAGAGCCAAGAACTTTCATTATGAAAATGTTAATTTGATTCATCCGGTTGATTTGTGTCTTTATGTCTTGACTATTAGTTGAAATAGGTTTAGCTTGATATGTTTTGCCATGATTAAGTGCTTGAATCTTGATATTTACACACATGCACAAACCAACTAAGTTAATAACTCAATATTTAATAAGATTAATGCTAGAATTGATATTTAAACCTCATTGTCACTTGAGCACATACCTTAGAATGTCCACATGAACTATTTAATAAATATGCATGCTTTAGCTTATTAATGAAATTATGAACTTGTCACGAACAATATCTTGACATGAAAACTTTTACATGCTAAATGTGACATGTTAAATGACTTGCTTAAGATTTTATTGTGTGAATTATATTGATACATATATCTTTAAATATCATGAAGGCTATAACATATCTTGAGTTGCCATAAGTATTATATGCATAATTCTAAATTTCATTGACACTGACATGGGCTTGACCTATACATGACATGGTGATAGACGTGGATTGGATTCGATTGATTATATATTCCAAGTAGATTAGTGCATTGAGTTAATTATTGGGGTAGGAAAATAAGTGTTGGATAAGAAAATCATACCATGGAGGATCATTGCTGCACAGTTGTAGGCATCCTTCGTAAGGGTAGGCCGGATGGTACTGAGCCATCATATCATAATTAGTTTATCTTGTTAGATGGCCTTTGCTATTTACAGTAGATGACATATACATAAGTACCTAGTGGTACAGTTAGTTTAGCATTAGCATATTAAGATTGGGGCCTAGGTATGTACGATCACTCATTTGATATGACTCACTTCTTCTACCAAATCTTACCCAATAGGATTATTGTTAGTGTATAGATATATTAGGGTTAACCCCGTGTTACCGAATGTTACAATCTCGTGTAGTTATAAGTGAGTGGCCTCATATTATCATGTTTACTCCGTGTGCATTACTATTTCCATAATCTATTAGTTAGTTAGTTTTGTTTTATGTTTTTAGGTTTATTTACTTTGGTTTATATTATTTATTGCTTTTATTTTATTTATTGCAT
>JAUTWN010000128.1:0-11288 GCA_033043275.1 Ruscus hypophyllum | reverse complement strand
CAATCAAATCCCAATTTAATTGGGTTACTTTGTCCCAATCCTAATCTTGCTAGGGAGGCTTTTGATCTCCTGCATCAAACCATCATGTTATTTCCTAATCTAAATTACAGTATCCTCACAAAGCTGGATATGAGATGTAAATTTTCTGGTCAGGGAGACGTGAAGATTATGATGGTTGACAAAATTTGATAATCTGGTTTTTGTATCAATGATTATCATAGAAGATTAGAAGGCTTGGTTCAAAAATAAAAGATTAGAAGGCATGGTGCTACTTTGTGTTTGAGGTAGTTTATTCAGGGCAGTGTTCAATTTAGGCTGAGTGCATCAGATGCTTGGAGTTTTGACAGTTGGATTTGTGTTTCTATGATGATTATAGAAGATTAAAAGGTGAGGTATTTTTCTGTGTTCAGTTTTGTCACAACCACGATGTGGCAGTTGCCAACGGCCAAGTTTTTCACGACCAAAGGTCAAAGACCATAGCCTTACTTGATCCTTTGTTGCAGCTCTCAAGATTGGAGGAAGGAAATGTATTTTTACCTTAAACTAGTATCTCATACAAAAAAAAATATTATGTTGTTTCTTTAAGTGATTGCTAATTTAGTTTATATGTTCCTTCACAAACAAGCTGAGCTTGAACAATACCAATTTGTTCATAATCGTTGACAGGAAAGAGGAACATAAAACTAAAGACATTGCTTTCATCGACTTATTTTTACTGGAAGTTCTTTTTTTTAATGACATAAATCAACTTCAAATGATTCATCTGCTTATTTTCGGGATCAATCCATCCATCAACTGAAATTAAGTACTTTGTATTGATGATATGACCTTGAGTTGCACACCTATCATCAACCATATATTATTGAGATTAAGGGCCTAACTTGCTCGTGTGTCATGGTTAAAGGGAACAGTAGTTATTTTTGAGAAGGACGGTATTCAGTTGGTACTAAGATCTCTTTGTAAAATGACTTAATGCATAAATTTTGTACATTAAACAGAGAGAAGAACTGGAATTAAGTTTTGAAGAGATGGATGAGTTTGTATGAAAAGTCTTAAAGTTTTCGATTCCTCGAGAAAAGATGGCTTATAATGTTGCAACTAATTGGAACTAAAGTGATATCCAATGGAGCCTAATTATTGAATTTTTAGTCTTGGAAGGCTTAGTTATGATGGCAAGGATATATGATCTAGCTTGGTTTGAGCAACTAGATCAATAGCTATATTATTTGTATTAGGAGGACAGGGCTCATTTATAGCTTGAGACCCTCTGTTTAGTTTAGAAGTATGTGGTTGTAGTGAGTTTGTAAGCGTCTTATTCATATGAGAAAGCTTCAGTTTAGTTTCAGGAAACTAAGAAATTTGCCAATTCTAATTCACATGCACAATCCAACTTAAAGATTAACTTACCTATAAAACTATCATAGTTCTTGTACTTCATATTGCTCAAGTCGGCACATAAAAATGTACTCTAAGCAACATGCACTTGGTGCACGATATATTACACTAGTATTTCAAAGAATGGGATGGAACAGAAAAATTATACTCATAACCAAATGAAGAACAAAACTTAACTATGGAAAGCAAATACCTCCAAAGCTTTCAGTAATGGTTCGTCAAAGAAAATGCAGAGCCCAAATCCAATGGTCGCATCGAGTTTTTCAATAATTGAAGTTTCAGCAGATAAATTGCAGGTAGACATGTACACCTAGGAGAGGCAATACAAATAACGTTAAAGCCAGTGAATGTCAAATTAGAGAAGTAAAACAGAGATTAAAGTTTAATCACTGCAGCTTGCCTCAAACCCAGTCAACTCAATTAAATAGTGATCATAGAGATCTTGAAGTTGGAGATTTAGTGGTACTTCGTCTATGGAATCAATCAAGCATGCTTCATGTATACGATCATAGAAATGGCCACTGTCTAGCATTTGTGGACTATTTTGCGTAGTAGACCTGGATTTGAAGGAAAAACCTCCCAGCTCTAATGCCTGCAAGATGAAAAATTAGATGCTATTAAAAATATTCCTTTCCCTCAGTTTTAAAAATTAAATGCTATTATAAAGCACAATGGCAAGGTAAGAAAAAAAGAACACTTAAAGTAGAAATTTCAAGCAAAGAGATTGACAAACAAATCTCTCAAAAGAGAATAACAAAAAAATGAAATAAATAGATATCTTCAGATATTCTCTACAAAAAAGGCCACAGCAATATTAGGAAATACTGACTCTGACTAATATTGGTGCCAGCAATCCATGATCAATCATACAGCTAAGGGATTAGTTGTAATCAAGGTTTTAAATCTCGAAATAGGTATTAAATGTTGAAATCAGTATTAGTATTGGTGATAGCCTATGGCATCAGAATTTTGCCAATATCAGACATATCATATCAGCAATATCTGAAATATTGATAGTATATCGGCAAAATATTGCCAATATCATAACCGATCTTGTAGGATCTATATTATATTGAATATCTCAAACTCTGAAATATCGGATGATATTTTAAACCATGGTTGTAATTAACTTAGGTGCTAAAGGAAAATATAATTTTAATGTGATCTTATTTCGCTAACAGTTTGTTGTAGTTTGCAAAAAATTAATAAAGTCATAGTAAATGCAGAGTTTCTTAAAAAATAAATCTAGATCATCAGACATGATCTAGGTCAAGTATGAGGGAAATGGCAATCTTGCGGGCCAACTCACAACCAAATAACAGCAAATAAACAATTAATGTGGAAAATGAAACATTGTGATAGTGGTGGTTGTGATTCGGTCAGGTGATGCTGCTCAATGCATGTGTATTGGCAGGATGGATTATTTTGTGCCATGGTTTGGTAAGAGTGTTTCCGCATAAGAAGGCAGCTTTTGTTTGTGTGGTGTTGTGGTGGAGGAGTGTAGGTGGCTCGGTTTTTTTTATTTTGTATGGGAAGGGATGTGGAGGAAGGGACGATGAAAGAATTCACGATAGGTATAAATATAATTATATAATTGACCAGTTACCTGGCTATCATGCCATACCTACTCTTCACACACACAAGATAAATTAGGAACAAGAAAAGAAACAATATAGTAATAGAGAAGGAATTCAATCATCTCATCTGATGATAAATCACATAGCCATAATTCCTCAACTCATGATGGAAGGTCGCTCTCTCTCCCACTCTCTCCCTCTAGTATAGATCAAATAATATATTGGTAGAAAAAAGGTCAAGGAATTTTTCATGAATTTAAAGGATTTATGGGGTCATCTCACACCACGTAGTGTCACCTCATCACTCTTAAAGTTTAACTTTTAAAAGGAAACACATTATATTAGTGACCAAATAGAATTTTTAATTAATTTGACATCCCTGACTAATTTTAAAGTTTCTTATTTTAAAGGAAACCTATCAAATTTAGAATCCTTACTTAGTTTGAAATTATTACTTAAATTTAGTGTTTCTAATTACAGAATACCTATCAAATTGGAATTCAATTACGAAGCCTTAATTGATTAGGATTAACTAATTAATTTTAAAGACCTTCATTAAAAAAGAAATTCACCGAACTATAATTCAATTATGAATCCTCAATTGGTTAGGAAACTATTTTTTAATAACTAATTATAAATGTTTGATTAGTAGAGAGAATTATTATTATTTAGATTCATATATTCAAACTTCTTAATTCTCCAAAATTTTCTTAAATCTAAAACTATAATAAGAAAGAAAATTTTAAAAAAAATTCTAATAACTTCCAATAATCCTATGCAAATGCTCTAAGTCTGTATTGAACGTCATAAAATTTAACTAAAAAAGATTAACCTACTAAATCTCACTGGATGTGTAACAATAACTTGACTTAATATCACTTCATTTAAAACATTTATAAATAGTTAATTGAAAATCTATTTGACCTACTAAAACTTTTTGAGTTCTTTTTGTTGTTAGGAACCTTTTCAAAGTTCCTTTGCAAAATCTCACAAAATTTGACCCAAAAAAATTAATCTAAAGTTCATGATTTCTTTTACCAAATTTAAGTTATGGAATCATAAGTCAAACTAACTTATTACATTTAGCTCATTGAATTCTTTTACTAAATCTCACTAGATTTTTATAAAAAAAGAATTTATTTCAATTTTTAATAAAAACTTCACAGAAATTGATGCAAAAAAGATTTAACTGAATTTCTCAAATTATATCATCAAATCTCACGGGATATGTATCAATAATTTAACTTAATCACAATTCACTTAAAATATTTTCAAACATAAATGTACAATCATAAGTCTTCTATCCTACTAAATAAAGAATTCAATTAAATCAATTATATTATACAATATATAAGTTAGCATATTATAAAATTTTGTTTAAAATATTTTTAATATATTTAAGATGGATGATTTGTATTAATTATCAATTTTTATATACCCATGCATCACATGGGGCACTTGCTTGTGTGTGTTGAGGGAGGCTTTAATGTTGCGAGAGCATAACTAAGTTGGTTACACCAACCCATCAAAATGCGTGATCCACAACAAAATTGGACAATCTTCTCTTTTCATTTTAATCTACACGTCTTAAAAAATCTAGCTACAATAAATCATTCATTTTAAAAGTCGTTTGCCTAGACATTAAATGGTTACAAAATGGACAGTTTTTCAACAACAGAACAAAGAAACCTCGTGTTGAATGGGCAAACGGTCACTAAAATACATGATTTTTTGTCCATAGATGTTTCAAGACGTGTAGAACAAAATGAATGGTCATGCAAAATACATTGGAAAGAATAATACTAAAAAAGACTTTGAGACAAAGAATTAACAATATAACTTCACAAAACCAACTTATTTGGTAAAAAGCATATCACATAGTTAATAATTGATAGTAAAGTCAAAATTAATCATACCATAATGGGATAGTGTACGACTTCACTTTTCAATGGAAGTTTTATGACAGCATTTTGAAGACTAATATCCCAGTTTATCTTCTTATGGTTAAGTGAAACATACCTGCACGCAAATATGAGATGTATAAATAGAACACCAATAAAATTACTATTCCTGTCTGAGAAAACACAACAGGATATGAGAAGTAGAAAGCTTACTCTGTTTTCGATAGCAGTCTAGCCTTAAAGCTTTTAAACCCATTAAGAGCATGTAGTACCTACAGCCAGATAATATTACATAAGAAATGCGTGCAAACCTACATGTCAGAGATTTTCAATGTTTTCCACTTGCTAATTGTTAGATAACCCTTCACCCAAAAGCATAAGCATCAGGCTGATGGACTGTAACACTGTAATATCAAGCAATCTTAATCTTAACACTTCCCTCACAAGTGAGTTTGTGAGCCTTATGACAAGGACTCCAGCAAAAAGATGACTCATCTGGAAAGGCAATATAAGCAGGCATAAATAAATATGTTTTAGATTCCAATGATGAGGTTCCAAAAAAGGAACTCTTGCAATCTAATGCTCTATGTCATGTCAAATAACCACATCACTTCAAATATTGATATATTTATGAGTTTCCATGCTATAGGGGTTTCCATTATTTCAGATTTTCCATATTTTAGGACTTTCATAGGAAGTCATCTCATGTGAGCATGTGTATTGGGCCAATGACGGTAAGAATTCTAAGGTTTCAGGGTATATTGTTATCATTTTTTCGTGGTCTTGGAACCACCAAGAAAAACTGTATTTCTTAAAGGTAATTCGGTGCCTTGGAAGTAAGAAGCAGAATATTGTGACTAGATCTACTGCAGAAGTCGAATACATAGCAATGTCAATACCAAAAGTTGTGCAGATAAAGTATATATCACAAGTTTTGACTTTCATTATCCAAATCTTAGGAACTTGATGTGTAATTACCAGACTACCATCTAGAATATCGTCCCATTTTCTGAGGCTTAAAGTTTAAAAAAGAAAAATGGATGAAGAAAGAGGAGGAAGGAGAGTATGGAGGGGACTTCGGATTTCAGGTGGAGGCAAGAAAGTCTCATTTGATCACATGCAAATCACAAGGGAATATTCTGCTGGAATATTATACATAATATAACTGGAAGGTAGCAAATTATCAGGGTATTTAACTTTAGAAGAACATCAGCATTGGATCAGTAGAGTTGGTGAATGAGTAAGGCATTATTCTGCAATCTGTAGCTTAACCAATCAGAATTTGTACCACCAAATCCAAAGCAATGGCACATATTGTAATTTTGAACAGGCCATTGAAACCAGAAACCTGTGTTTACATATAGTTAAAATAAAGTATAATTGAAAGGAACTTTGACTTTCAATTGATAAATCTACATGTTTGCATTAAATCATTGACTATACATAGTTGAAAACTAGAAATAACATTTCCTACACGAAAACCATCATGTGAGCTGGTAAATTCATGCGTTTGCTCTATACTATATAAGCATATAGATAGTTAAAGCTTCGAACATACAGAACCTAGTTTATCAGTTGGTAAACCAACACGCCTGCTAAAATTTTCTTTCACTTTATGTTGTATTTTGGGGAAATTAGATTAGTTAACCCTAATAGGGCACTAACCTATAAATATATAACCAAAAGAAACTTTACACTCTGGTCCCTCCCCTTACAACTTATTACATCCAACAACATTTTATACATGTACAAGTTGATTGTGTTAAACTGCAACGTAGGTTCACTAAATAAAAAACGAAAGCTCACTATGATTAGAACTTTCCTTTTAAGTAAATGCACCAAAAGGATATAGGTATGTTGAAAAATTACAATATTTCCATTGTGATAGATTTAAAATATTTTGGTCAGTGACCTGGAGCTCATCAGAAATTTGTTCAGAATTTGATCAAAGGATCAATATATACCACTAGGTCTAAGAAGACTGATTCGAAAACTGTTATAAAACTAACTCAAGGGATTCGAAAGACATTTTCTTTCCTTTTCATGATCCAGAATCTTACCTAGGTTAGAAGAAGAATCAAAAAATAAAAGGCCATAGCAAGAGATGGAAGATGCACACAAATGAAAACCAGAAGATACATGAAGGGTTAATAGCAAACCATTTCAGTTTTTAACCAATACTAAAAATGAGGAATGCCACAGGAGAAGAATAGATCCCACCAACAATATAGATGAAAACCTACCGTTTGAAAAGCAAAATGTCAAATTACAAGTGTCTGCAAATGGTACTATAGCATTAGGAATACCGGTTCAGCTTATATATTTGTTAATAGACAACTATGATCAATGAGGTGAAAGAAATTTAAAATCAAGAAAGAAAATAGAGGAAAATAGAGCAAGAAACATAAAACATGAAACTCCAACTTGATCCTTACCCTGTTGTGTTGGAACTGGAAAGATGCCAAAACATCACAAAAGTGAATCAGATCCCAAAAAAAATCTGGTTCATAGGTAACTGCAAACGGTTGGAGCATAACCTGACCACACCATAGACTATCAGAAGGTCTAAAGATAAAAGGGAAAATGAAAATAATTCAACCAATTAACTGACAAAAAGAAACAGCACGAAAAGATCGTATAAACAGTATGAAAACGTCATATAAAACATTCAAGCTAGAAATCTCAACCAACTTAACATATAAATACCTTTACTGAAAGTTCAGAGTTATGGTTTGGTTGTAGCATATTAACATGGATCCCAACAAAGGGAAGTGTATTCACAGGCGAACTCTCCTCATCGACAGCCTACATAATATTCTACTTATTAGAAATGCATCATGGAAATAAAACAGATTAATATTTTAAAGCAAAATGAAAGATAAAAGGTAAAGTGACCTTTTTAGTCATTACAAAAATTATGTCATCACAAGGATTGACTATCTTCACTGAGCCTACTGAGGCAAGAACAGCAACTGAATCTTCCCAAACTTTAGATTCCACATCGATTCCATCAAGTATTGCATTAGCAATATTCCTATTGAGTCTCCTAAAGTGTTGCAGTTGCAATGACAATTAGTGAATTGAGGTACATATGCATTCTAGGAACGATGGAAACATATATGTAAAAGAGTTAGGTAAGATCCGCGTGAATTCTCCTCATAAAGAGAATGGAAAGCTGGAATATATAGATACCAGGAGAAACAATCTTTTGATACATAACCTCAGATTGATGTTATGAAATGAGGCCTATAATTTTCAGAAAGACGGAAAAAAAGTGCAGATTGAAAATATTTGCAAACTACACATGAATTCTGAATGAATAGTAGCACGGCAGAAATGCATTTTTATCTCAAAATTTGGGACTGGCTATCTGAGACCGTCTCTCAGCTGAATACTACATTCAAGTAATCCTCCTCTGTTAGATTTGCAGTAACAAATGTAAAGATGAAAAGAACACTTCTTTGTTAACTCCTAGATATTTCAAGGTTGAGAACCAACATGTTCTGTAAGACTTTAATATAAACCTCCAGAAACATGGTCCTACACAATTCCTTTCATCAACAGACAGCTGCATATTAGACTTCCAAATGTTTGCTCATCATTAAATTGCTAAGTCATGTACTTCTTAAGTAGTACAACAACAAGCAAAATGCAACTTAGAAGACACATATTTATTAAAGAACATTTTGTTAAAAAAAAATCAACTTTTTTATTTATAAAAGTCAACTCAGTCTGATCCATGTCGGCTCCAGAGACAAATTTGCATCCCGAGTCCAAACTAATAGTTGGGAGCTACTCATCATCCGCCCTCCTTTGCCTCCAACCCCATCCACTCTTCCCCTGATGCCTCTGATGACCCAATGTGCATGCGCCAGTCATGAGTCAATTCACTCATTCTCTTCAATCCAAATTCTTAAAGGAACCTTTGATCGCTTCTATACGACCCCTATGTCGCCGGTTCATCCATGATGAGCAAGACGAATGACGTAAAAAGGGACGAGGAGAGAGAGTAGAAGAGGATAATGATGGTAAGCATATAAGTGAAGACTATGATGTTGATGATGAGATGGTACAGTAGTAGGGGAGAATTAAGAGAGTGGACAGGACGAGGAGGATGAAGGTGAGAACTAATGAGTAGGTGTCTTTGGAGGAGTCGCCGCAAGTGGAAAACTCGTCGAGCAGCAAAGAAGAGACAGTAGGAAAACTGGTAATAGATTGTTGAAAGAGGATTTGGCAATGGCAATGATGTCCGTGTTGGAAAAGTCGAGGTCGCAATAGGCATCAGTAGAGACCGTGTCCCTAAGGTCTAACAGAGGGGGATCGATCGGAGGAGGCCGAAGAAGAGATGGCAAGAAAGCAGGGTAAGTTTCATCACTTTTTACCCACAGCTGACTTGGATAAACTTAGTTGATTATTATAATAATAAAAAGTTGGCCGATCTTTTGAAATAAATGTAAAAATTGGTTTTTTCAAAAAAATTGTCCATTATCAGTTCAAAATTAGTTCTCTCATGAAAAAGATTCCGTCAATGGATTGAATACTTATATCCCTAAAGTAGTTAAGTAGCTTTGTCGACAAAAATGATAAGCAGATTCGTACTGGATGATACATTGCATGGGGATTGGGAGTTCCTACCCAAATTCAAAATTTCCCTCTCGTTTTTAAATGCACTTACAAATTGTATTTGCACTTACATTGAAACAAACACGTCCTTAATGAGAGCAATGCAACACTGCAAACCAAATTTTTTTTCTTCCTAAAGAAGCTAAGGATGCATATATGAAGAAGAAATGGTTCAATCATGAGTTTCTATTGAAAAAAGTTGCGTCCCCCTCCCCCCCACAAAACACACAGGCACAAGTTTCATGCTTGTGTGACAAACTTGAATATATAAGGATTACTCTGCAACGCATATAGGGATGGAGGATCAATATTTTCCAAATGAATGATAATGAGAAAAGCCGCAATTTTAAGTTTGTTTTACTTCTAAGAAGTTTAAATGACATTTGGCATAATTGTAAATATGATAAATGTTTAGGACTGATTGTTGTGGACATTTGAGAACAAGAAAAATACGAGTCCTACTGGACTGCAATCCCCACAAAGGGTGCGTGCATGTATGTGTAGGTATGCCTGCAGGCTCCCACGTGTTGGCATGCGTGCGTATGTGCATGCGTGTGTTTTTAATGCCTTCTTGACTACACTTCTGGGAGAGTAGATTGACAATGATAAAAATTTAAATGGAAGTCATAAATATAAGAAGAAATCAATGAATGTTAAAATTAATGTGTGAAACTTATTCTAGCAGAACTTCTCTTCCAAATAGCAACAGGATTGGAGAGAACCAAACACATTAACAAGATAATTAGGAACCTTTAGCAACTCTAACTACATCATCACCAGAGCACAAGCCTTCATTCATTCGGTATGGAAAAAATAGAATCCTACCAAATCTCAAGGCATTCACTTCAGCATACTGTAAATGCTAGTACTACTTTTCCAAATTCCTAACTGTGTTGTAAGTTCAGGGAAAAAGAAGTGCAGAATTGGAGATTCAGAGAATATATTATGCAGTGTATCGATATTAAGCCTTAAAAAAAACTATAAATCATTGTATTAACTACTGTGATTCCCATTGAAGAATAAATCAAAATTCAAGAACAGAACATCATTTTCATTTGCCTTCTAAGCTTAAATACAGCAACTGCAATAAACTTCATTTAAGGATAAGATTGAAAGATTTGCAAAACGATAATAGTACCTAGTGCTGAATGTGGAGATAATCTGATAAATGTTGAGCTTGATTGAAAACAAACAGAATTTATCCCTTTTCAAAGAATCACCGCCAGAAGAAGGTAATGGATGAAACTCAGTGGCATCATAAATATCCTGAGCAAGAAGAGAGAAATAAGAGTCGCAACCAATGCACATTCATGCAAATGTCGAAACAGGTGTACCTTAATTATCTCATCAGAAACAACACCAGCAAATGAATTTGAGTCAGCTGTCCCACCAGCTCCAAGCATGCCAAGGGACAGCCAGTTTAACCAACCACGTTCTTTGTTTGCCGCTTGGTCTGGAATTTGTAGTTTTTCTTGAGAATGTATAAGATCAATTGTTATCGTATTAGGAGATTTTGAGCTTAGAAAATCCTGTAAACAAAAAGAAGAAAACAGGATTAATGCAACACAATACAGAATACAAGGATCCACAATTGCAAATATGATGAGTGATCAAGATCATATAAGCATTTTGCTATAAATACCAAAAAAATGTTTCTGATTTATGTGCATAAATACCAATCATCTAAAAGATTCTTATTACCAATATTAAACATCAATTGGCATGATAATCATATATATATATATATATATATATAATGAATCCAAAATGTACTAAATTATCAAACTTCAGT
>JAUTWN010000127.1:0-11288 GCA_033043275.1 Ruscus hypophyllum | reverse complement strand
ATTCGTCATCACTTCATTAGAGAACTAGTTGAACAGAAAACTATCTCTCTTGAACATGTACCAACTGATTCACAACTAGCAGACATTTTCACAAAACCCCTTGATGTTCAAAGATTCATTCATCTTAGAAATTCAATAGGGGTGTGCACAATTGACTAATCTGCTTGTTGCAATAGCCTAGGACTGTAATTCTTGAATAACTTATTCCTATGGCTATTTGTGTGTATATATGATTTCCTGATTATATTTCTTGAACATGGATTCTGAAAGTGGATGTGTATGATAGATATTATTGAAATATGTCATCTTTGAGTAGATTGTTACAATATCTATCTTGTTCAATCAAATATGAATATTTGAGTTGATTTTCATGTAAATTGGACATTTGAAAAATTTTGATCATTCATATATATCCCTATCTTGTAGTACCCCATTGCAAAAATGAAAAATAGAAAATTGTTGAATGTGTGTTTAAATGTTCCAAGTGATGGAAGAGGACTACCACATAGAACAATGAATTCTTGAGGGTGAAAGTCACCATCATAGAAAGAAAGGGGGTATAAGCTCATCATAAATGAGAAAGTTGGAACAAAAAGAATATTAAAAAAATGTAGTTTGGATAAAATAATACTTTAGCATACAGTGATGATTGGATGAAATAATCCAATTTAAGCTCAATGTCTGAGATGGTTGAGTTAATTACAATAGTACCCAACCACACTTATCATGAATATTTACATGTCCATTTATAGCTAGGTTAATTGGGGAGAAATCTTAGGACTCCAGATGTTTTCCTTAGCCTGGGATTATAATTGGACGGTTACGGATGACGGATGAAGGAAACTGTACTCTTGATCATGGGGGGTCTTAAATATATTATTAGATGAGAAAGTGGATGCACCCTTAGTGGTCTTAGATCTCTTCGAACGAGATTGAAACATGGTGATAAAAGGAATCTAAGCTAGATGAAATAAGTGCACGATTATATAAATGAAGACTAAGATATAAAAAATAATGATTTTAACTAAAAAGAACAAAATAGTGATGAAGAGATTTACCAAAAATATTAACGAAACATGAAATTGAATGGTCAAAATTGAAATGTATGACGGGATCTTCAAATTTTATAAAAGGGTCAATGGAATACACTCACAAATTAAAAATAGAGACGTAGGTAAACTCTAGTAGGATTTTCTTTAGACTTGATTAACCTTAGTCTATCCTGTATTGTTATCCTATATTGCGTTTTTATTATTTTCATAGCGATCATGTATGTAAATCTGCAGTTTAGCAGATGTGACAGCAGTTTACCTACGTAAATGTTGACTATCCAGTAGAGAACTCTCAATAATATATCAAATCTACATTTGATATATTGATGGATATGTTTCACAAATTAGTGTAGAAAGAATTCCTTGTTCGATGGGCCTGTGATGACATAAAATAGGATTTTGTGCTTTCTAGTCAAGTCCTCTAAATACTCTAACATTTCAAAGTATTGATTACCGGTTAATTCAATCATATCTCAAAGACAATACTCTTCTTTAGTTGTAACCACATAATAGGACCCACTCGAGAACTGGCGGCGGGGGTTGCTAGAGTCGGAGGAATCAAACTGGCTCATCAGGGTCTGTTATCTCCCGGCATAGCTTGTCATATTTCTTGTGAAGCCGACTATGTCTTCATATGCCGCGGGGTAACTGATCTCCTGGTCCACATGACTTATACCGTAGATTATATAGATAGCGTTATATATTTCTACTAAATCCTCCACTCGGTCATGCTAAATTATCAAATAAACCAACCTACAAATCATGGATATATATAACGCTACGGTATAGAGTTATGTTCGCTTTGGCCTTGTATCTCTCGATATTCTCGGTCTTTAGGGCTGTGTCTGATCCTTTTATCATGGACTTGGTAAGGCATGACACTTTGCGCCGCGTGGCACATTGCTCTAAATGAGGTGTGGTTACTATGCTTATTGTGATTGAATAGTGACCTGGAGATGGGTTCCTACATCTAGCCCCTTGGTATCTTTTAGACTCAATATATATAATTGAGATATGGTTACATCATCACTTTGCTAACTGTCCAATAAGAGTAGATCATCGCAAAGAAAACCACTAATACATGATATTAGAGTATTAGAGTATTCAGGGTCTATCCTTTATATATAAAAAACATATTTTACACAATAGTTCATAAACGGCTTACAATTTCTAGATTCTGTCTAGAAATTGTAATAATGGTAAACATACAACTGCACCTATATTATCAAATTTTAATATCACATATCAATTTTTGCAACTCATTACGATGGTAACAATAGTAATATAATTTACCATGTCATAACCGCAGATGTCAGCTTTTTAGGGGAGGCCCTAAATATATCATTGTATAATTGATTCTGGATTTTGTTTGATTGAGTTTTGTTTATTTGAGAGATTTCTTGTGAGAGATTTTGAGCGAACATTGAGAAGAATTTACTTTGAACTTTGATTGTGGTTGGTTGCCTGAAGACCAGTTTGGCTTTACTCTAGCCTGGGAGCATGACATGTAGTATTCACCAAGTAAATACTTTAAAGAGCTGATGCCAAGTCCAAATAATCAAAACTCAATCATTTTGTGTGTTGGCATTTCATAACGTTATTATGGAAAATATATCACCTTTATATAAGTAGAGTATGATAACTCATTCGATTAGCGCAAAACACTTCCTTGTTGAATGGAAGTTTTGTACAATTTTATTACGCGATGTGCACGTATCCGTAACCGTATTTGTGATTCGAGGCCAACCATTATAAAAGATGTCTGGAGACCTTATATATAGTTGTTGGTAGACTCTTATAAAAGATAGCCCTTGATAGTCGTACCATATATTTATACCTGTATTATCTCAAGTATACAGGTATTTATTTCAGGAGTGCACATAGATGAGTGGTTTATCTTGAGCAAGCAACTTTCTGGCTATAAGTACCCAGATTATATCAGCATTATAAACTCATGACATATGTTTAGATATCTATTAATATCCATAGCCATTTAAAAATTCCAGCTGTTTATACTCTTGGCTGTATAGACGTGGTATCTATACAGCATTTCCTGTCTAACTTTCAAGTACAAACAGTAAATCAATTGAAAACACTTATATAGGTTACCGTCCTGATAATACACGTAGATTAAATTTGGATTGAGTTTTTGAACAGAATAGGGTGCTTAATTTATCACGAATAATTCCCTGATATGTGGATTTAGTTCACTTGACAGATGTATTATTAATGTTTATTAAAATACATTATAATCGGGTAAATTAGTTGGTGGCGGAGATGGGTGATCTCACTTGTTGGCGGAGCTATGGTTCATCTGTAATCCTATGTCGTTCACGTAAGTGACTCATGATGCTATGTCGAAGGCAGACCAAGCAATGGAAGATAATAGTTTGGATTTTACTAAGATCTATTCTGTTCGAACCATAGTGTAAATAGACAGTTAATCTTGAGTTAAGGGATATACGTAGCTCGAATGGATGCCAAGTGTACTAGCAAGAAAGATTACCAAAGACAAATCCTAAGGTAAAAGTTGTTCGATGATGTATGGTATATTCGTTAACAGTAATTCAAGTAGTAATGTAAAGGAATAAATCTTACTCGATGTATCAATAATTAGATGGTCAATCTGTACAGGATAGTAACTGTCCAATAAGATTGAAACTTGTGCAATTTAGTTATTAAGACTAGCTATGAGCTATAAGTATTATGGACGTTTAATTGCCCAGTTTCGTATAAATATCTTGTAACTATATTTATAACATGAGTTTAAGTAAGATCTAACTATGTCAAGAATAATTGCAGTGTTGATACCTATACAATCATGGTATACATATGTAGTCAACATGTTCAATCTTTAGTTTCATACATCTTCACGCAGAAGGAGATCAACATGAGGTAGAGGATATCAGTTCTTATTATTCACCAATTTCGTAATATAGCAGAGCATATTGTCGAATTCCTGAACACAATTATATGGTAGACAATACTGGATACAGCAACTATCTTGACATTTACTTTAAAAATAACCAAACAGTGATTATTTAAACAACCAATTTTACTGTCGTATTACGTCTCAGTAACTGAGATTACCCAACTATATATTGATCGGGTACGTGCAATATACGAGTCTAGGTACAACCCTCATATACCATAGCAAGACTCGGTCATATCACTGCCATACGGTGTCGAGATATTAGTACTCATGTGGTTATTTCTAACTGTACATAAGACTATATCGTATGTTCTATTCATGCAACATAGTCTGATACACGATACCAGAAAAATACTTGAAGACCAACTGGATACTCGGTCCGGTGTAAATGGCAGTAAAATTAATCTTATGTACAGTTAGAAATATCATTGAAGCCCAATTTTTGACTGTACCTAACACGTTCCTGTTGGTACACGGAATAGTAATTGAGACTGATATTAGTGATGTTATGTATTAACCATACACTTTGGGTTATTCACAAATTCGTGGTATCCGATCTCGACAAACCAATCACTAATGCATTTGTGTGTATGATAAGTAACCATTTTTGGAGTATATAGGGTAGTATCTGATTTATCATCCACAGTGATGAAACTAAATACACTTACTCTATCCCTTAATACATAAATCTTAAGGTATAGTCTTGGTTACCTCCTGGAGTGGTATTTTTAACTATAAGTTGCATTATACTCACGTACAGTATATTACAATGTACTTGAAAGTTTATATGTTAAAATGAATGCAGTTATATGCACATTGATGTAGTACCCAATGTATATTTATAACTGTATTTACGTTAGCATAAAGGTGATGAGATCTGACAAAATTGGCAGTGATTGTTATACAAACCATAAGAATAGATTCGTATGGTTATTAAATGCCCATTCTGCTAAGATGTATCTCTCATATAACAATCACTGCCATAATAACTGAGTGAATCACTCAATTAATGGTGTTACGCGTATAGCATGTCATGAACTAATCCTCAACAAAGTCGATATGCTTGACATTAGCCCGTTAATAAATCTTCTCTTCACAGATTAGTGTAGAATGGGCATGAAATCCACCTTTTTAGCATCATTGTATGGATACACCTTTTCATACACTTTTTAGATCACTGTAACTTACTTGTACTATAGTGGATCAGATACGAAAAGAATAATTTATCATATCCTAGTGGGCCAAATCGCATAATATTAAACAAGTGGATCTATTTTGGTATACTTAGATGTATAGACAATTAATTGTGACAGAGATTTTATCCCCAGAAGGCCGTCGCCGACACATTGGTTACACAGAGTATCAATCTGGATACCAAATATACAATAACCATTAAATAGTTTCCAATAGCATCTATACCTCAAATCTTGGCACCGCTTAATGATAGCTGGTACAAATATTATCAAAAGATTATTAGCACTGTGATAATTATCTATAAGATGGAGAATTATACTTATATCGTGAAGGGATTCATATAGGTTGATTAGCCGAAACGATAACTCCCTTGCAGATTTATCAGATCAATATCCAAGCTTTGATCTAATTAAAACAGATATGACTAGACACATGTCCACTTCCTAATAGTTAAACTATGATTAACGATTCCGTGGGAGTATAAGACTTTGCCTTTTTATCAGGGGTTTGATTCCAGCATTGAACCTGTGAGGTAACGATTATCTATTAGCGATACTGCGTGGTAAATTAATCTCTAACACGGAATGGTTAATGCTCAATCATGATAACATCCTGCTATAGCAATTTTGCTTTGGGTTGTTTTAATGTACAGTATTGCAGATCTCAGTTACTCTTATCAATAAGTAACATGGTATATTCTATTAACTTTTATTTGAAACTCAATTGGTGATATCACAGTAATTTCTCCATAATTAAATGACCCTCTAAGACATGGGCACAGTCTTGCCTGTATGTTAATCAGCCTAGATTAATACCTGTATTAGCAATTCCTACTATTGCTAATACAGAGGGATTTAATTGTGGTAAGCTTATTTATAATAAATCTCTAAGTAGGTGATTAATCTCAACCATCCACTACTTTAGAGAGTCTATTATTATGGTATATAGAATAATTTAAGATATATTTGGTATGCACTTATAGATTGACCTACAAGCTACTTGGGGAAATTATAGTGACCTGGAGATGCACTATAATTGTGTATATCAATTATAGGAACATGACTAGTATATTCAAAGAAGCGTTGGTATCTTTTATATGAAATTGATACTCTGTGTACAATGCTTATATAACTATATTTGTTCTATACATTTAAATATTATGTATACCCTATAAAATTTGATGCGACGTTGTGTTTTATAGCACTAAATAGCTATCACAATTTATCAATGATCTTCAAGATATAGGAAAGAGCTATGATAATAAATACAAACATAGTGACCCTTTATGTACAATCGTTAGCAACTTGATATAGATAGCACAAATCACTCTGGTCAGTCTAGCATATATATGGTCGTATGTAGATTAATTCACTACTTTAGAGAGTCTATTATGTAATTAGTTACCATGTATATGCTACCCTAATACATCGGATAAATGTCATCGTGAATTCCTAGAAATATCTATAAATGGTTAGTGTATATCTGTAAAATATTTATTACATATGGGATACTTACCAAACTATTTATCACTAATCTCTTCATAGTCGACTGATATTAAGGAGTGATTTGTGGGTTATCAAATTGAACAAGCAAAGCAAGGGTTGGTTACAATTGATTAAATGTATAGAACAACGTCTAAGAATTATGCAAATATTTATGAAGAGATTAGTTTTGAGGCACTCATCTTGAGGTGCTATGTTACATTAAGGTAGAGTGCGAATGGTCTGATTGAATTATATATAGTTCTGGATATATTTATAATTGAGTTATGCAATATATTAATCGTTAATTATTTTTTAGGAAGGTAATTTCTTACTACAATCATTATCCCACGGGTTAAACACACTTGGCATGTGCCATTTCATATATCAAACTGTCTTTACCAATTACAGTCTTCTTCCCCTGCTCAAGCTGTATGAACTACTGCTCTATCTCTTGTTAAGTGAACTTGTGGAAGAACATGGTAAGAAATGAGGCTAAAAAGACCTTCCATGATATCGATTTTAGCAACATGTATCTTCTACCAGACATTTATAAAATTGTGCCCTCATGGGTAGTCTTCAATTTGTGAGAAATAACATTTCAAAGTATTTATCTTTAAGCTCAGAATTAAGCCTCCATGTCATTTAAAATGTGATATTGCTCTATTTATCTATGTCCATGCATACTAGATTTGTCCCAGTGTTCTAGAGTAAGGTGGGTGAAATAGATACGAGATATCAATTAGAAATATTGGATATACAAACCATACAATACGTGTAATTCATACCATCAAATAATGGTGGATGATTCACAGCGTGTTTAATAGCTATTTATAGTCAATAAGGGTATCATATTAGTCACGCTGCTATTAATTTACTAGCTCATACTAAAGAGCTAGTAAATTTACGTCCCAAGTCAAAAAACTATTGCCACCAACCACTTCTCCCTGGCAGCAGTTATTATAAGTACAACCCAAGATTAATATAGGCACTCGTATTGAAAACTTGATTTGGTCATAATAATTGATAGCACCACGAAATTGTTGATATCTCATGTCATGTGTCGTGAGAACCCTCTATCAAAGAACCATCGTATAATTCTGTGTACACGTATAATCATTGCTAAGACATTGATTATGAGCCCAGTCAAGTAATTCTGTGCTAATCATGCGACTGTTACCAAAATAACTCTAATTATAAGAATAGAGAGTATACTTATTAATCCCAGGAATAAGTGACGTATTGAAAATTAACACCCTGTTTCCTTTACTCTCGTTGCCTTATCTCCCAACATGGTATCCAGTTATTTCACAAGGGAGTCACTATACCTTTATGCGAAAGAGTTGGTCTTATGTTTATAGTCCTAGCCAAGAGGTGGTACTAGACTCTTATACGAATACGCATGTACAGTCGTCATGATTTGCACTGTTATACATAGATCTCCTTAACCCTCTCATGTTAACATATTATCAAATTACTCTCTATTTCTTTACACTGAAATAAGAGATTGTTTAGAATAAACTTGGAATAATGAACGTGTAGTGTGCGTGACCACCGGGTAACGTCTAATCCCACCTGTACCGGGATGGGGCATTACATGTACCAAAAATTAAGTAACTTCATTATTGAAATTAATGTTTATATAATTCTTAATGTATGAATTATTTGTTAATTGATCCTGTTATGTTTAGACGTTACCCGGTGATCTTAATAATTAGACGTTAATAAAATCTTCATTATTGAAATTATATATCAATGATAGAGCTTCATTACTGTGCTCTATCCCATGTATTAATGAACATATAACCGATGTCCATGCATATCAGGCACTGTTGGTAGCTTTAATAAACCTAACAGCAGCAGGGATCAGGTCAATTTAATCACGGAGCCATATTCACTAATACACTACGATCGTCCACACGTAAAATCCTTTAGCGATCTTAGGTTCTGGACTATGCTGCACATAAGCTTAAAGTGAGAGAACAATGACATAAGCTACTTAGCTACTGCATCCTAAGATATAATAAAGAAATCCCAAAAGACACCCATCTAAATATTAGGTTTCTTTTATAGTAACAAAGATATAACCATATGAACATATATCCTTGCCCATTTTATTAACTAGACCCCTTCATTACGTAATTGTGCAGATCCACACAAACTTATATGTGTAGTTGTACAAAAAGATAGATTGCATACTAGCTAATTAGGTACTTTCTTGGATTTACTATGCGTGATATTTAGGAACTAGCTTGAAAGCTGATTCCTCATATAAAATTGTATTAGATGAGATACTTTGATTAGAGTCCGCTGGCAATGTTTCAAGACTACAACGTATATGTAACTATTAAGCTCTGGTAATGAAAATTCTGAGAGTAAATGGTATCGTTTTTGATTATTCGTATAATGCGTTCCCTAGTCAATACCAGCATTGATAATGTTTCAGTTATCAATGCAAGCAATTACTAATCATACCTGCACGGGTATATCATTAAGTCGATATGCTCTTATTAACACGATTCCTCAGGTAAACGTCCCCTATCAATTTAGTAATAGTGATAACCGCATAGTTTTACTGTTTGCCGGTATCCTCTACAATCTTAACAGTATAAACTTAATGATACTATTAGACTAATCTACAGCAGGTATTATTTAATATTTCATTTATTTAATATGTCACTGGATAGCTAAGTATATAGGATTGCTAACATTGTTACTAAGTTCAAAGTATACTTGCTGTCTTAAGAAATCGTGAAATGGGATTGTTTCACATGTGCGGGTACAATACATCCCAGGTTAATGGCCTTAAGGGTGAATCTGAAAAATACATCCCAGGTTGACAGGTAAACGACATAGCTCATCAAAGAAATAACTTATGTCATTGTCTATGATAGAACCATTAGACCGCACATCTATAACACAGTATTTCCATTGTAATTTTTATATATCTAATGTACTATACATAAAAGAATTATATGTAAACGCTTTTAGAATACTGATACTATCTAAAAACTAAATTAGTATACATAATCAGTTTTTGTATAGGTATTTTTAGATATGGTAGAAAACTATACCCTATCTCAATTACATAATCTGTGACCGATATATGACAGCTCCAGATTTATACTATAGGCACTGAACAAATAGTATAACATCTATGTTATTTAAGTAGCTTATTCCATATTACTGGGCAATCCTGCTATAAAACACTATCATCTTGTGTATGGACTGTTTGTATTGTTTAGCTTTTGATGTGATCTGGAGGATCCACATATGTGGGTCAGTGGACTCTTCGTGTTGAATCCACTGGTATACTTAAAAAATATACCATCACACAAAGTTATAATCCTATAACAGGTTAGGGTTATATCTATTGGATAGCTATATTTCGAGTTAATATAACTAAGCTATAGTTAAAATTGGTATATTCCAAGTATTACATATCTGATTTATAGAATGGGTACCAGTTATACAAGTTATACAAAGATTACTTGTTAAACCTGCCTGACCAGCAAGTAACACCCTTGCCCTCCCTACAATTATAGATTATGTTAGATCTATAATATGGTTTCAAAAGTTCAATTACTAGTGATCAGGCATGAGCCGACACTGAATTCAATTTGTAAGACTTTTTGAGATAGGGTTAAGGAGATCTATGTATCCTATATATTATTATTTATAATGTTTCCACAGTGTCATACTATAATGGTGATATGAGATGGTATCTCAAGTTAGCTATGTAACCCAATACAGTAATTGGACTTGGTAATCCTCATAATGTAGACCTATGGATATCTGTTAACAGATTTACATGTATATTCCTATCATTGATGTCAATATGTGTATGCTGAAAAGGTGTTACCCAGCGTTGGGATCAATTTTTAGGCAAGATTATATACATGCCTAACACTGAACATATCCCTATACGATAAAGATTAGCTAGAAAATTTTTATTGATAATGTAGCAATATTCTCAAGCGATGCACAATAGTCAAGTTAAGATGACTATAGCTGTATTACAATATACATCCACTCTATTATATTTTCTTAGTACAGAGATCATGTATTCTTTTGGCTGAGGAGTTGTTATATAAGTTACAATCCCCTTATCACGAGGTGTCTAAAGAATGCTTTTACCACTAGTTCAACTCTATCCCGTACATAGAAGGACGTATAACACTAATTTAGATCTCTGTACTACTATATATACCCTAAGTGCCCAGGCACCAGTGTAAATCAGATGGCTGTATTTTTATTGTAGAGAAAAGCCTTAGAGAACTCGTACTATTTACAAGTATCTTTAAAGTGACACAGGATTGCTTTGACCGGGATAAAATGAGATTACAATAGTTATACTAATATTCAAGGTATGAAATTGAAATACATGAATATAAGTTTTATAGAGTTATACCTTTGTTATTAAACAGATTACTACATACGTGGCTAATATCATGTATTTTGAGTATATTGATGGATACATAGTTTGACCCTAAAGTTATACATAGAAGGCCATATATCAACAATATAGGAAATTGACTTGTATAGGACATCCAAGTCAAAGCTATAGTCCTCTAAGGAGAATGTCCTATATTAGTTAACCCCTAACATACAAGTTCACTTTTGTAAGCA
>JAUTWN010000126.1:0-11333 GCA_033043275.1 Ruscus hypophyllum | reverse complement strand
CAATAAGTTCACCAAAGTATAGGGAAACAACATAGGGCACTTGGGCATATCCCAAGAGTGCCCTAAGCACTCCAAATGAGTAGTAAAAAGAAGCTAAAAGCTACTGTTCGGTTAGCTCCCTGCAGCGCCCATGCGGCCAGTAGATGCCCCTCTTGAGGCTGCTAGCCAGGCAATAGCCTACCCCTAGGGGCAGGGCCTACCCAATTAAGGTGGGTGGGTCCCACCCTAAGGGTAGCTCAGCATCAAGGATGGGCAACCCACTCCCCCACTCCTTTAATGTGTGGGATTGGGCTTAGTTTTATTTTTTGGTTGTAGATAAGGTAGCAATCCTAATTAGAGTAGGATTGCAATCCTATTGGTTTATTTGATATGATAGAAGTTGATTCATTTAGAGAAGGGTATTGATTTTAGTCCTACATTTGTTGTGGATAAAAGTCTAATGTTCTATAAGATCTATAAATACCCCTATGGTTACTCCAAAAGAGAGATAAGTTTTTCAAAGAAAGTGAAAGATAAAAAGATTAAAATTTCTCTAGTACAAGATCTAATCAAAAGTTAAATAATTTATTCTTTCTTTCTCCTTTAATCTCCTTCATAGCAAGTTAGAGATTTGAGATGAAGTTCTTATGAAGAGCTTCTGGACTGGTTAGGGGAAGCGTTAAAGCAAAACTACTTCAGAATGGGTTAAAGGATAAGGCGACGAGTCTTTAACAAGCCAAGTTAGCTAGACGAGCTAATTAGGCTTCAAAGGAAATGGTTAACTAGGTTTTCTCAAAGCTAGCATCTCATATGAGTTCTATTCTTTCATGTTTTCTAAGATTAGAATAAATAACATAGGTTTATGTAATAACTTCAATTAAAGGTAATTGAGTCAGTGTAATAATTTTTGAATTCCATGCTTCTGCTCTCCTAAATAGTTTAGGTTGCCTACTCTAATTCTTTATATGGTATCAGACAAAGGATTACATAAACTATATTTTTATTCTAAAAGTAAGATTTTAATTAGATTAAAATATTTAAATTAGATATGAGATATCTCGAATTAATTTTAATAATGAGATTATTTAAAAAAATTAAATATGTGATATTTAATTTTAAGCTTGCTTGTATAAATAATTTAAAGCTCTTTTTGCTTGCTAGATTCAAATAATTTAAAACTTTATTCATGCTTGTTTTAAAACAGTTTAAAACTTTAAACATGATAGTTTTAAATAAAGTTTGAAACATCATATAAGCTTGCTTTTTAAAAAATGTTTAAAACCTTAAACATGCTAGTATTAAATATTTTAGAACTTTTTGTATGCTAGTTTAAAATAGTTTAAAATTTTATACATTCTAAGTATTTATTTTAGATTTACAATTGTTAATTAGATTAAAGTTTGCTAATTAAAACAAATTAAATTACAAATTGTTTATAATATGAATTAATTAATTCTAACTTTAGTGTAAAGTAGTTTTAATTATTCCTTACATGTATAATAGCATGTTATCTTTATTTATAATGAGATTATAAATAAAAAATAATTATATTAGTCTTTTGAATGCTCTGGTGTTGTAATCTAACATATAGTGTATGACTTAACAATAGAAGGCTAATATAGTTATTGGTAAATAGTTACAGCCAAAATAAAATTAAAGGTAGTTTTAATTTTTAGATCTTTATCACAAATAAAAAAAACTAAACCTAAGACAAAGTTAATATGATTAACTAAAGTCGATGTTAATGTGATTAACATGATAAAACCTAATAAGTTGAAATATTTAAGTTTGTAAAAGAGAATATTAAATTTTTAATTGTTTCGACGAGGTTGGTGTCTAGGATAGAGTTTAATGTTAAACGACTAAGGAGTACGTGGTTACTTAATTAGAGGGGAGGCTTAACCATCCACTCTTCCATCTCTAGCTCTTACATGGCTAATTAGTTGAATAAAACTTAAATTTAATCTTCACTTTTAAGAAAATAATATTCTAACTAAATCAAGTTTATTACGTTAAAGATTCTTTTAAGAATTAATCATAACTCTCTACCAATTTAAAAGAATACACTTGAGATATACCACTAAGGTAGTTGAGATAACTCAAGCTTTAGTAGGCTATAACTAAGTAGGTGTTATTTTGTAAATATGTGATGAGATTAATAAAGCCTTCATGTAGACCTTGTTAAGATAACTCAAGGGTTCACGTGCTTATTTTATGTAATCAAGAAATAGTGGGTTTGACTTGTCTAATGCTTCATAGTTTGTTGAGATAACTCAATGTAATGAAGGATTAGGGATAAAAACCATATTGAGAATTGTAAGAGTTGCAATTGACAAAGAGTTTGTCTATATTATATAGAGTGTAATAGTTTATTGAGATAACTCCAGACCATTACAGCATGATAGTTGGATTCTAATTCCCACTAAAATATAAACTATTTTTTATTTTCCTACTTTTAGGTTTATAGGAAAATCACCAAAATAGTGGGAGAGTTAAATTAGATAAATTAAAATCCAATCTAATTTAATTAGAATGTATACTTATTATCATTAAAAATTTTACACTTGCAGCATTATGTCAAACCTAAAACTATTTTTTGAGAAAACTAAACTCACTGGACTTAATTGTAAAGACTAGTTAAAGAATGTTAAACATGCACTGATCTATGATAAAGTTGTAAACGTGCTAACTACTGTTGCACTTGCTGTCCTAACAGCCGAGTCAAGTAATATATATAGAGAGAGATCTATATAAGACTTGGTCCCAATACTGTGAGCAAGTCGAATGCCTCATGCTAGCCTTTATGAGTAACAAGTTACAAAATATGAGAATATGGATTTTGAATCCATATACTCCATTACAAGGAGTTATATGGAAAGCAATCTCGAATTGCGAGATTCGATACTTCAAAGAAATTATTTCGTTCAAAGATAGCTGTTGGAAATCTGGTTCATGATCATGTTCTAATGTTGATTAGACTGATCAAGGAATTTGAACAGCTTATATTAGTGTTAGATAATCGATTATATATTGATATAATCCTACAGTCACTTCCTTCAACCTTCAACAAGTTTATATTGGATTTCAATATGAATAAATTAAAGTGTACTCTTCCCGAACTCCTTAATATATTTAAGAAAGAGGAAAGTAGCTTCAAGGAGAAGGAACCTATTGCACTTGAAGGCTCCTCTTCAACTCATAAGGGTGTGGCCAAGGGAAGGAAGCAGAAGCACAGGCCTAAGGGGGGTGTGAAGAAAAAGACTGTGGATAAAAGTAAGACAATAGAGAAGGCCACATGCTTCTTTTATCATAAGAAAGGACATTGGAAGAGGAACTGTAAGGAGTATTTGGAATCTCTTGCAAATAAGAGGCATGAGATGCTTCAACTTCAGGTATATTGATTCTTTAAAACTATTTTCAATTTCTTCTTCAGTTTTGATATTAAATGCCAAAGCAGGTTCTCATATATGCAATATAATTATAGGAAGTGAGAAGGAGAAGAAAGTTTAAAGATGGAGAGATGATTCTTCAAGTGGTGAAATAAAGTTAAAGTTTCTGCACGAGTTGTAGGAATCTATAATCATCAAAGGGAAAAAATTAAGATCAATGTTATTTTGTACCTAGCAATGTAATATCTGTTTCACTTTAAAGTAAAGAGGGATATAAATTTATATTAGAGATAATATTATGATCATTCATTTCAATAAAGAGTTATGTGGTTTTTATACAACCTGAAATAGCATTTATATTCTTAATATTAATATAGTTTTGAGAGTAAGTAAAGTAAATAAGAGAAAATATCCAAATATAAACAACATCTACTTGTGGCACTATAGACTAGGTCATATCAATGAAATATGACTTAGCAAGTTACATAAGGAAAGATACTTAGATTCTTTTGATTATGAATTGTATGAAAGTTGCAAGTCTTGTCTCAAAGAAAGGATAACTAAAAGTCCATTTGTTGGATAAACAGGAAAGAGTTGATGAAGTCTTAGGACTAATACATAATGATGTATGTGGTCTAATATCTACTTTAGCAAGAGGTGGATTTTCATACTTCATACTGATGATTATTCATAATTCAAACATGTATTCTTGAGAAAATACAAGTTCAAAACTTTTAAGAAATTCATCGAGTATAAGAAAGAAGTAGAGACTCAGACTGGTAAGAGTATTAAGGTACTTCAATAAGATCCTGGTGGAAAATACTTAAGTCAAGAATTCCTTGTGTATCTAAAAGAGAATGGGATTCTCTCTCAGGTTACTCCTCCTTATACATCACAGCATAATGGTGTATCAAAAAGGAGGAATAACACTATATTAGATATGATGCGATCCATGATGGGTAATGTTGAGTCACCTCTTTTGTTTTAGGGTTCTTACCCGAGACACAGCTACCTTTTGATTGAATAGAGTCTCATCTATAATTGAGCTTGAGACTCAATATGAGATATGGAGAGACAAGAAACTTAATCTTAAAATTATTAAGATTTGGGATCATCCTGCCTACATCAAAGTGCTTAATCCATCTAAGTTAAAGGTTTGATCAACGTTTTATAAATTAAAAAAATATCCTAAGAACTTTAATGGATATTGATTCTACCATACTGAGAAATAATAGATTAATATTTCTTGATATACTACCTTCTTGGAGAAGGAATTTCTTATCAAAGAAATTAGTGGGAGCATGGTAGAACTTGAAGTGGTTCCAGAAGCATAAATTAACAATAATCAATAGATGAGACAAGATTATTCAATAAAGGAAAGATGACATTCAATCTAATAGGCGACCTTATCCACCTTAGAGATACTACAATTTCTCATTGATGCTGAAAATGAGGAATATGTGATAGATGATGACGACCTTATTAGTTATTTTCAAGCCATAAAGAATAGAGACCATTTGAGTTGGCTAGATGACTATGAAATCTGAATAGGATTCCATGTACACCAACAAAGTATAAACTTTGAAAGTTGTCCTTGAAGGGGTTAAACCCATTAGTAATAATTGAATCTTTAAGGAAAATATCGGTGCATAAGGATAGGTTGAGACCTACAAAGATCGACTAGTTGGTAAAGGTTTTTGTTAAAGACTTGGTGATGCAAAGCCTTTACACCAGTCACTATCAATTCAAATTCTATTTTCAGTTAAAGCTCATTTTAACTAAGAAATTTGGCAAATGGATGTCAAAACTATATTTCTAAATGGTGATTTAGAAGAGTCTGTATATATGACATATCCAGAGGGATTTGAAGTCAGTGGGAGTGTAGTGAAAGCATGTAGATTGCTTAAGTCTATTTATGGACTAAAAGCAAGCATCTCGATGTTAGAAACTTTTATTTTGATCGAAAGGTCAAAATGTTTTACTTTATGAATAATCTAGAAGTGTCTTTTATATATAGCAAGGTCAATGGAAGTGCTATCGTCTTCCTCGTCTTGTACGTGGAAGATGTATTCTTAATTGACTATAGCATAGAGATGTTATAGTCAATACTATTTTCATGTCCTAAAACATTTTTATGAAAAAATTAGGGGAAGTTTCATTTATATTAAGTATAAAGATCTATAGAGATAGATCTAGGTAGTTATTGAGATTATTCTAGTCTAAATACATGGACATCGTGCTAAAGCATTTTAGCATGAAAAATTCCAACCATGGTAATGTACCAGCTTACCAAGAAATTAATCTTTCCAGGATATTATATTCTAAGACAGATAAGGAGAGAGCATGCATGAGTCGCACACCTTATGCTTCGATAATAAGTTTGATCATGTATACGGTGTTATGTAATATACCTGATATTACTTATACATTAGGTGTAGTAAGTAGATATTAGTCAGATCTAGTAGAGAAATACTGGAAAGGATATACTCAAGTACTTAAAAAGTACTAAAGAGTTATTCTTGAGATTCGTTAAGAGTGACCTAACTTTAGAGGGATTTACCGATTCTAATTTTAGAGTGACTTAGATGATAGCAAAAAGATTTTTTGATTATGTTTTTACCCTCAATAGAGGGACAGTAAGTTGGAAGGGTTCTAAGTAAGATATTATGATTGACCGATGCTGCAAAGGAGACTGTTTAGATGAAGAAGTTTCTTAAGAAACTAGGACTAGTACCTTTGATAAAGAGTCTAGTACCCTTATACTGTGATAACACGACGGTAATCACCTTAGCCAAGGAACCAAGTCTCACAATAGATCCAAACACATACTCAAGAAGTTCCATCATATTAGTGATATTAGTATCAATATGATGTAACTTTAGTGAACGTAGATACTAATGATAATATAACAGATCCATTCACTAAGGCCCATTCTCAAGATCATTTAAAAAATTATTTAAGAAGATAAGTATGAGATATTGTATTAGTTGGTTATAAGTGCAAGTGGAAGATTTTAGGAAATGTATGCCCTTAAGAGTTATAAATTGTAAATAAATTTGATTTATGATTAATGAAACTCTACATCTTGCTCAACATGATTGTATGCAATCTGGTTTACTTTATCTATACATTATTCATTACACATTTAGTATTGTATTTATAAAGTACATGGAATACTGTAAGTCCAATCAGAATGATGATGAGATCACAATAATGAGATCTAATTAGATAACAAGGCACATTCTAGAACTGTTCCTAATCATAGGAGTATTGAGACTGGTCATCAATACTCTAGATAGATCAGTGTGCACTAAGCTCTACCATATAGATGGTAATGGTTTGTCTCATAACCATTCGATATAGAGACATCGATAGATAGTGTATATGTGCTCATTAGAGAATGAGTTCACAGAATGACTCGTCGAGAACTTCTATATGAAGATCATACTCTAACTATTAAATAGAAAGTTCTCCAGTGACGATAAGTGCAGACTAGTCTAAAACCTAAGATTTGCTAAAGAATCTTGTGTGTAGATGACTACACTTTTATCTATATCAAACCTCAGTATTGTGCTCATTGTTAGGTATATTTTAGGTGCTGTTAGAAGCGTACGAAGAGAGGTGACGATATAGATGGGATTCATCTCTCATGACATGGAGAGTAAGTATTGTGTCTCAATTTAACATAACTATAACCAAAAAGTCCTTGGCCAGAGTAGCGAAGATAAACTGATAAGAGTTATCAATTTGATCTAGTTAGTTATGAGTTAGATTTTATCTATCTATTCAGTTATTAGGATTTAACACAACCATAACCAAAAAGATATTAGCCAGGGTAGCAAAGATAAACTAATAAGAGTTATTTATTTGATCTAATTAGTTCTGAGTTAGATACTATCAATATTATTCAGTTATTGGAGTTTGACAATTATCCATATCCTAGACTGAATAGATGACACAGTGATGATAAAAAGACCATACTGTACGGTAGTCATTACTGACAAGTCTGATTGAACAGAATAAGTTGAGTCTTATAACTTAATCTTATCAATCCAATCATACGACTTAGAACCAGGTGATCGATACATACAGCATGGGTCAATTTTGATCTGTGAACAAGATTATTGAGAATGATGGTTCACTATCGAATTATGAGTCGGGCTTAAGAGTCAAACACCAATGCTACTTTTAACTCAGTAATGAAAAAGAGGAAATAAATTATATGAGATGTAAAGTAGAGCACAAAGAGTTGTGAGCTCTCTTATAATCACTGTAAGGAGTTATAGTAATCACTATAAAGAGTTACAGAACAAGGAACAACAGGACAGAAAGTGTTATGACAGAAGATGGTTTTTGAACTATTATAAAATTTGCTTAAACCACATTCAAACCTTATCAAAAAATAACTAAATTCACCCAACAGTGGAAAACCCATAGTTGATTCCTAGGGTACCAATTACAGTGCCCAAATAGGACTAGAAAGGGGGCTAAAAGTTATTGGACAGCAGATATTTGCTGATGTCCAAGTTGCTCCAGCAGCCCCCCAATTGGGGCACCGCACTGTAGCAACCAGCCACCCTAAGGGGAGGGGCCCACCCCTCCTAGGACAGGTGGAATCTACCCTAGGGAAGCTCTGAGACTTGGGGAAAATTCTCCTAAAAGGAATGGATTTGTAACATTAGTTTGTTAGTTGTTTTGATAGGATGAGGTAGCAATCCTACTAGGAGTAAAATTACTATTCCATTAGTTTTTTAGATAAGATACAAGTTGATACATATGGAGAAAGTATTGGTATAGCCCTCTTTGATTAGGGATGGGGTCTCTAGAAGTTCTATAAATACCTCCCATGGTTGTTCCACAAAACACGCAATCTTCTCTAAGAATAAGAGAGAAAAAGACTGGTATTTGCCTAACGTAAAGACCAATCAAAAGTTAAATATTTTATTCCTCGCTTTCTCCTTTCATCTTCTTCTTAGAAAGTTGGAGATCCAAGTTAAAGTTCATATGAATATCTAATAGACTGGTTAGGGGAAGAGTCAAGGTGAAACTACTTCTGTGTGGGTTAAAAGATGAGGCGACAAGTCTTCAACAACTCAAGTTAGCTAGGCAAGCTAATTAGGCTTTTAAGGAATCGATTAGCTAGCTTTGCTTAAATCTAGCATCTCATATGAGTTCTTTTCTTTCTTTCTTTCTTAGATTATAATAAATAACATAGGATTTTATGATAGATTTAATAAAGATAATTGAGTAGGTAATTATTTTTTGAATTCCATACTTTCACTCTCCTAAATAGTTTAGGTTGCTACTCTAGTTCTTTACATGTTCTCCCACTTAGTTAGGAATATGTAAAGCTGTAGTTTAGGTTCTTACTCTAGTTCTTTACATGTCCTCCCATTTAGTTAGGAATATGTTAAGCTGTTTGGTAAACAGGTCCTCTGCAATAATTGAGTTTGATATCGACTAGGCCTAGCTCTCCCATATAAGTTAGTAAACTTCTGCATGTTCCATCCAACACTTCTCCAATAAATTATTGCACTTCCTAGTAAATTCATTTTATTGGAGGTAGATGGGCACATGGTCTAAAGTCAGTAGAGGGACCAATATAGCCATTGCCCATTAGAATTGAGCCTACCATTCCCCTGAGATGAAGACTCTATAGAGTTTGGCTAAGGTAGGGTCATCTCACATATCAGACCATATGTATGCCTTATTGAGTGGCAGATCGATAACCATAGGTGCTAATAAGGTCATTAAATGCCTCCCTGTCATGATTGTTGGTATCTCCTCAACACTTATCAGCAAATATGATGATATTAAACTCCCCCCAAAATCCACAATAAATTGCCTCGACATCAGATGCCTTTAATTTCTTCTTAGAAACCTTATCACTAGCTACTAAAATTTGGATATGCAATGAAAAATTCAAGCACAGTTTGGGAAGGGGTTTTTCCTTTATTGCAATAAGAAAAATTAATCTACTTCATCTGACTAGTTTTCGGTTTGAGTCTTGGGAAGATGACATTATCACGTGCATACATGATTTGTATTAGCTTATATCTTGTTTTAATGCTTCCTCTTGGCTTTCTATTAAATTTACTGAGCTTGCCTTCCTCTCCTCAAATGTACACTATTTTCACATACCTATCGATAAGTCTATAATGAAATTTCTTATGATAAGATAGAATTTTTCCTTCATTCAAACCATTTTTGCCTCTCCATCTTTCTTCCTTGAGTGAGAAAGAAAGAGAGCTATGCTCTCTTTGTACTTCTTTCCTTCTAAACCTCACATAAACTATCATGATCAACTGTACAAATTATCTTTCGTACATTTAATAATTACAAACAAGTAGAACTCTCCTTTAAAAGAGTTCTAAACATAGAAGTTAGTAGAAACCACTCAGATTAAAATCCTACCCAAAGCTCCATTGGAGCTTTTAACTGGATAGGAAATGTTTCTATAGGCTAAAAGTTCCCTCAGGGTTACCTCTCCATGGTTGGACAAGTTCTAGACACAATATTAACCTAACAATCTCTAATAACTTCTGAAATCATCATGCATTTGGTCTGGTCTCCCAGGCCCCTAGCATTCTAGAACATCACATTCAATAATAAAGTAGATTTAAAGACTATTCCAACTATGTGTTCTAATTAAGTGCTATCTTAAATTCTAGGCTAGTACGAGCACCATTGCCATGACGGACTGGCTCAAAAAAGGCTCATTCATTCTAATTAGAGCAAGGTTGTGATCCTACTCTTCCCGATACAACCCGTATCGATGTCACAATGTAATGCCTTGATTCTTCAGAGGGATATGGAACCAGAATGTGCTACTAATAAGCACGCATGAAAGAAACTAGCACGAGGCCCTAATTTTACTTAATTATACATTATAATAGTAGAGTACAACTACAACATGCATAGATAAGCATAATTTGCTATTCATAACATATATAAATAAATAATATCTGATGGAATAGGAATGGAAGCATTAAAGTACAAGATAAGAACATATATAGAACTGAAGTATCGAGGATACCAAATCACCTGATGTGATGAGCACAATATACTGGAAGGGAAAGTCTGACCAAGATTGCCTACGAGTCCTATCTATCATCTAACACTGATAGTTGCAACATATATTGACTATGCCTAAATCTGAGGTGTGAAACTCAGGGATCAGACCCGATAAGTAACATAAAAGGAAACAAGAACGTGAACAACAATAACAATGCTATGAACAAGTGAATCATAAAAATGCAAGCGTCATGTCTAAATGTGATGTTGTAGCATAAATATGAATAAAGAGAAAAAATTAAATAAGCAAATAGAACTCTGCAGGAAGTAGCGTTAGCATAAATTAATAAATATTCTGAAAACATGAGATGGATTAATATAGTGTATGGCATGAAAGTGACGATGAGAGTAACAAACAATAACCAACATAGCATGTAAATAAGTAACTGATGATCATAACAAGAATAATAATAATAGTAATATACTAATAGAAATAAATGTAAGCACATGAGTGAACATGACAGCATGGAGCCACATCACCTATGGCTATATGAGGCTATGACATCTGGCAACACAGGGCCAATCCTAATAATCATCTATACATTAACGAGACTCTTTTCAAATAAGAACGATGATGAAGTACTGCATATTACGAGAGTGACCATAAGCAATAGACCCCGATACTAATGTATCAACATACCCATGCAGGTATTGAATATAACCCCGATACTAATGCATATCGAACATACCCATATGGGTAAATACGACCTTGATGGCATGAACATATGATATACTATTATTTCGGGTCGCGCGTGAGCTGGTCTGCTTCGGAGGTTATCAAAAACAGCACTCGGGATGAAACAGTAGAGACACGGTGCACCAAATCCCTCACTATCTATTTATTACTTGGAACAAATAGGAGGAACGATTACAGGTGGGGTGTCACAAATT
>JAUTWN010000125.1:0-11340 GCA_033043275.1 Ruscus hypophyllum | reverse complement strand
TATTTTATTTAGTATCTTTTTTGTACCTGAGTAGCACTTCATGTATTATCGTGTTTTTATCTAATTGCTTTGGTTTATGGATGATAATTCTCGTATGTAGATTGCGGTAAATAGTTTATATTTCATTTGTGGATTTGACTTGTTTTGATAATAGACTCTAGTATATTATCATTAGCAACCCTCAACTTATTTACATTCTGTCGTCATTGGACTGTCATATATTTATCAACTTACTCAGCATGTTCGTATTTTATTTAGTATCTTTTCTGTACCTGAGTAGCACTTCATGTATTATCGTGTTTTTATCTAATTGCTTTGGTTTATGGATGATAATTTTGTATGTAGATTGTGGTAAATAGTTTATATTTCATTTGTGGATTTGACTTGTTTTGATAATAGACTCTAGTATATTAACTACTTGGTAATATTTGGCCTTGTGCACGCTATTTTCTTTTAATGCATGTCTGTCGGTAACACACTTCGTTTTCGTACCCCACTGCAAGAACATGGCTTACAATAGGGTAGTCTAAAATCATTTTAAAGAAAGTGCTATTTGAATATTTGACAAGTCTTCAATTCTTTTTCATTAAAACATGATAATAAGTCACGAAATATGAAAAGCATTCTAATCCAAAAATCATTTTGAAAACTTAAACTATTTTACTAAAAAACATTTTCAAAGTAGAACTTCTAACAAGAACTTTTGTATTCAAAAGTAAAATTAAATAATTAAATAATCTAAAATTAAAATTTTAATATTGTTTTGCAAATTATAGTAAGATATCTACAAGAAAATATTTTGAAATTTTATTGGTAACTTATAGAAATTTTATTGTCAACAAGCCAATTTTTTAATAACTTAAGAACTTTTAAAACTCGTTTCTAAAAAGAGTACTTGTTGAATATTTGACAAGTTACTAGAAACAACTCAAAATAATATAAATATATAAATTGCATCAAAAGATTTTGAAAATCTTTGTAATTCAACCTTTCTATACTTTCTAATTATAAATATGAACAGAAGTCAAGGAACATGATAAATACATTTTTATCCAACTTCTACAAGAACTTTAGAATTTGAAAGTAGAAAGCGATATTATTAAACATGATATTAAAATTTAAAAACTATTTCAATACTTATAGAAAAATAAGTAAAAGCACAGCTGAACACATTTCAAGCCTAAAACATTTTTTGAAGAGTTCTCTGAATCCAGTATTTTTTGAGAATTTAAAAAAATTAAAAACGTTTCAAAATTAGTAAGTTCCTAGAAGCTTTTCTAAACTTGAGAACCTTTTTTTAAAGTAAACTTTTGTACATGAAAGTCACGAAATCTGATTAAAAAATTTATACAAAACACTTATTGGCAACTCAAAAACAACTTTATCTAAATAGCTTTTCAAAATAAAACTTCTACAAGAACTTTGTTATTCGAAAGTAGAAATGAAAAAAAATTAATAATCTGAAATTAAATTTTTTAATCTGTTTTGAAAATTATAGTAAAATACTTATAAGCAAAAAAAAAAAAACTGTACGTAAAATATTTTCAGAGCTTTGTATTTAAAACACAAAATTGTATACAAAAACAGAAAAGAAGACAGTTTCAATTTGTTTTTATGAAAGTACTATTAGAAAATTAGAAAGCAATATTTGCAAAAAAATGAAAATTCTGTAGCTTAGAAACAAAGACTTAAAAAAATAAAGTAAAAAGTTTAAAAATACGATACGTAAAATAAACACATTCAGAACTTGAGAAGCTTTTTTTTAAACAAATCCAACTTATGTTAAAATGTCAGCAAATAAATTTTTGAGAGCTTAAGAACTCTTCAACATCATTTTTTAAAAGAGTATTAGTTAATAATTGACAAGTATCTAAAAACAACTCAAAATAATATAAAAATAATGATTTCATATCATTGAAATTCCAACTTTCTATAGTATTTAAAAATGGGAAAATAACTCAAAAAATATGACGAAGACATTTTATCCAAAATAGAACTTCTGCAAGAAAAATAGTATTCAAAACTAGAAAAACAATACTAGCTGAGAATCTAATATTTAAATTTTAGAAACTATTATCAAACTATAGATAACCACATGTTATACAGATAAACACACGTTACAGAAAGCACACGTTAGGAAAACTTTCGCTTTGGAAAACTTTTCAAACCTAAGACATTTGGGAAAAGTTTTTCAAATCCATAAACTTGAAAAGTTAAAACAAAATCCAAAATTATCTTGAAATGACACCAAGCAAACAATTTTGAGAACTTAAAAGCCTTCTGAGAATTAAAAAAATGAAAAACTTTTCAAAGACGTATTTTCTAAAAGCTTCTCCGAAGTAATAATATAACTTCTAAATTTGAATGTAAACTTTGTATGTGAAAGTAAAAATGATACAGCAATCAAAAATTATTTTCAAAAAATACTATTTGAATACTTGATAAGCCTTCAATACTTTTAAGTAAAAAAGAGAATAAAACTCATGAAATGGGATAAAGACTTTAATCCTAAAACTCATTGAAAACTTAAAATTGATTTATTTGAAAGAACTTTTGAAAATAAAACTTCTATAAGAGCTTTAGTATTTGGAAGTGGAAAAGCAGAAATTAAATTATCTAGAATTAAATCATACAGCTCTTTTTGCACATTAAAATTAAAAACTGTTCTGCAAATTATAAAAATACAACAAATGTTTTTAAAAACTTCTTTAGGAAATTTTTTATTCAAAAACAGAAAAATAAGTCTAGAAATTTGAGAAAGACATTTTTATTCAAAATAGAACTTTTTCAAGGACTATAGTATTTGTCTATTTGATATAAGAAAAACATACTATTTAAGAATTTGATATTGATATTTTAGAAACTATTTAAAAAATTATAGCAAAATACATATAAGCATTTAAAATAAAATTTCTACAAGAACTTTAGAATATTAAAGGAAAAACAAAGTAATTTAATAATCTAAATTAAAAGTTTGAATCTGTTTTGCCAATCATAGTTAAATACTTGTAAGCAACTGTTTTGAAGACTTTTATAAACAATTTTCAGGATTTTTGTATTTAAAACAAACATTTGTATAATAAAATAGAAGAAAAGAGAAATATTGACAAATTATTTTTAAAAAGGTACTACTCAAAAATTCAATAGCACTAATCCAAAAAGACGAAAATCAAATAGTTTAGAAACCACGACCTGAAATCAAATAGTTTAGAAACCACGACCTAGAAAAACAATTAATCAGTCCAGAAATACGATAACTAAAATATTCACATTCTAAATTCCAACTTTACAAACTTTTTATTCAAAAATAGAAAAATAAGTAGAAATTTGAGAAAGACATTTTTAATGAAAATAGAACTTTTTCAAGAACTATAGTATTTGAAAGTAGAAAAACAAACTATTTAAGAATCTTATATTAATATTTTAGAAACTATTTCAAAAATTATAGCAAAATACAAATAAGCATTTAAAATAAAATTTCTACAATAACTTTAGAATATAAAAGCAAAAAAGAAGCAATTTAATAATCTAAAATTAAAAGATTGAATATGTTTTGCCAATTACAGTAAAATACTTATAAGCAACCGTTTTGAAGACTTGTTTAAATAATTTTGAGAACTCTTACATATAAAAACAAACATTTGTATAATAAAATAGAAGTGATGAGAGATATTTACAAATTATGTTTAAAAGGGATACTGGAAGAAAATTTGAAAACACTATTTGTGAAATATGAAAATTTTGTAGTTCAGAAACGAAGACTTAAAATTATCATAAAATGTTGGGTGAACAATTTTTTGAGAACTTAAGAACTTTCGAAGCTTGTTTTCAATAAAAAAATTACTAGTTAAATGTTTGACATGTTTCCAAAAATAACATAAATAATATAACAATATAAAAATTCCATTAAAAGACTTTGAAAGTCTGTGAAATTCCAACTTTTCATATATTTGAATTAAAAATGGAAAAATAATTCAAGATGTATGACAAAGACATTTTATCCAAAATAAAGATTCTACAAGAACTTTAGCAATTGAAAGTAAAAAAAAGTTAATATTTGAGAATCTGAAATTAAAACATTAGAGACTACTTCAAAAACTATAGTAAAATACTTATAAACAAATAATTTGAAAAGTATGCTTATGAGAACTTTTCAAACCTGAAACATTTTCAAAACTTCTTTAAGCTCAGAAACTAGAAAGGTTAGAAAAGTGTAAAACAAAAAATAAAATTATCTTAAAAAGTTAAAATATTGAAAAGTTAGAGAAATTCAAATTTACCTTTAAAATGTCAGCAAGCGAACTATTGGAGAATTTGAAATTTTTTGGAGAATTTGAAACTTTTAAAAACTTTTCAATCTCAGGAAAAGGTTTTTGGAAGCTCTTCCAGACTATTTTGAGATCTTCTAAGTTTTAAAGTAAGCTTTGTATATGAAAGAATGAAAGATAAAGCAGTCAAAATCATTTAAAAGTATTATCCAAATATTTAACAATTTTCAAACTCAACTCAAACATAGAGACTAATCGTATAAACTAATCAGAAGATTTTGAAAATTTGCAAAATTCAAACATTCTACACTTTTACTTTAAAATAGGCACATAAGTCAGAAAATATGATAAATAAAAATAAGTCAGAAAAGATGATGCAGACTTTTCCTTCCAAAAAACATATTAAGAACTTCAAGCTGTTTTATAAAAGGATTTTTTGGAGAACTTCACAAAATATAAAACTAGCATTGGATAGCTTTTCAAAACTAAGTTATTTCTTAAAAAATTGAATCCGGAAATTGAAAAGTTAGAAAACATAAAAAGTTATTTTAAATTATAAACTTTAAAATTTTTTAAAAATCCAAACATATCTTAGGATTTCAGCAAACATTTTGAGAACTTGAAAACTTTTTGAAAATTTTAAACATTTAAAAACTTCTCAAACTAAGGAAATTTTTGAAAACTTGTCTAAAACTATTAAGAACTAAAATTTTTGAAAGTCTAGAATCATTTTTAGAACACTATTTGAATATTTAACAAGTCTTTGATACTTTTTAATTAAAATAGGAAATTAAGTCAAGAAATATGAGACTTTTTATCCAGAAAATTTATTGAGAGCTTATAACTGTTTTATCTAAAAGACTTTTCTATAAGATCTTTTCAAAACAAAACCTCCACAAGAACATTAGTATTCAAAAGTAGAAAAGCTGCAATTTACTAATCTGAAATTAAAAGTTGAAAAACTGGTTTGCAAATTGCTGCAAAATACTTATAAGCAAACATTTTGGAAAAAAAATTGGAAACTGTTTTGAGAACTTTTGTACTCAAAAGGACAAAAGGAAGGAATAAGTTTCAAACTAAGAAAAATATTATTAGAAAATTGAAAGCATTATTCGCATAAAATGAAATTTCCAAAATTTTTGTAGTTTAGAGACCAAGAATTAAAAAAAATAAAAACATACAAATTTAGAAATTTGAAGACTAAAAAAACTTCAAATTGTCATAATATGTCAGCAGGCCAAAGTTTTGAGAACTTTAAACTTTCAAAAACTTTTCAAAATCGTTGTTGAGAAGAATACTAGTTGAATATTTGACTAGTTTTTGAAAGAAACACAAAATTATAAAAAAATTATAAATTCTACCAAAAGATGTTGAAAATATGCAAAATTTGAGCTTTCTATATTCTATAATATAAATAGAAAAGTAAGCCAAAAAATATGATAAGTGTTTTTTATCTGCTATATAACTTCTAAGAAAACTTTAGTGTATGGAAGTAGAAAAAGATGCTATTTAAGAATTTGAAATTAAAATTTTAAAAACTACTTCAAAAGTTTCGGTAAAACACTAATAAGCAAACTTCTTAAAATACTTCATTTTCTAGAACTTTTCAAACCAAAGACATTTTCAAAAACTTTTTTAAATTCAGAAACTTGAATGTTCAAAAAAACAAAAATTATCTTAAGATGTTAGAAAGCTATTTCAGATAATTGCAAAGTTTAAAAAATATAAAATTATCTCAAAATCAGATACTTAAAAAGTTAAAGATCCAAAATTATCTTAAAATTTCAGCAAGCCAACTATTTGAGATAGTATTTGAAAACTTTTGAAAACAGCTCAAAATTATAGAAGAATTATTTAAATAATAAAAAAATATTATTAAATGCACAATAATTGAAAACACATTACTTCAGACTCAAGAATTAAACAAAAAAAGAAGAGAACTCATAAAATATGATAATGATAATCACGCAGTTTTAAGAATTTGAAAATTTAAAACCCATTGCAAAATGTGGCAGTAAGCAAACTATCTGAGAACTAAACAACTTTGGGAAACTTTAAACTTCTCAAAATTAAGTCTGTTTTAAAGTCATTTCTGAAATTATTTGGAGACCTCTTATAAAAGCTTTTTGATAAAGAAGATAGGAGCTTTTGCAAGTTTACTAAAATGAAATTTCTATTAAATCTTTTGAAACAAAACCTCAGCAGAAAATTGATAGAGTAGTTTTAAGTTGTTTTGAAAAGGTATTATAGCGAAACTTGAAAAAGTTCTAAGCACATGTCAAAATTATAAGAAAAAATAATTAAAAACTACATGGTATAATTTGAAATTTCTATATTTTCAAAAAAAGAATTAAACAAAAAATAGGAAAAAAAGTAAAGAACTATGCTAGAGACATATAATACGAAACTATTTTTAGGACCTTTCAAGCAGCAGAATGCTGAAATTGAAAATTTGAATTTCCATAAATCGAGCTTCAGAGATTAAATGGGTTTAGGCCACTTTTAGTAGTATTGTTGATAGATGGTCATGAAAGATTTATATTTGAGAAAGTTGAAGATGGTGAAATAGGGGTTTTCAACCTATGTGGCATGATTCCTAAATTCAGCACTTGTCATTCATAATAAATTTTGAGAAGAACAAACAAAACACCAAAGTTGTTTCATATATTCCATAATTTCCATTTCCATTTAAATCTAAATTGAAATTTTCATAATAAATTATTACGTGGAATCCTATTAAATGTTGACTACAAACAACCAGGCCCCAATGACAAATCATAAGCAATCAAAATAGTACCAGAAAAGGACTGTAACATGTTTCGCACATTATTGACAGACCATAACAAAGGATTTAAAAGTGTGGCAGTTAAAGACTGTTATGAATGAGGCCAGTCAACCTATCCATTTCCTATATTCAGAATTCTGACTCACAAATTAGACAATCATCCCATTATTTTATATTATTTCCATTATTAACTCTGTTTCCACAATAATGAACATGCAAACAGAAGAATAATGATAAAAGAGTAATAAAAGAGTACCAGACTCAAACAGATGCTTTCCCCCTCCTAGAACTTGAGCTTGAAAACTTTCATCTCCATAGTTCCTCATCTGAATAAAAATAAAACTGAATTATCATATTTTTAAGCTTGGTTTTTTATGCATGATTTGATTTCTTAAAGAACAAGATGGGCCGAATTATGTACATACAGCACCAAACTTCTCATATTTTAAATCAAGGTCAGAACTTTACAAGATCTCCATCAGAAATCAAGAAGAAGCCTAATCAAAACACAGATTTTTTTGAAAAAATACAAGTAATTTAAGATTAAAAAATTCAATGTCTTAGCCTATCTATGGATCTGGGGGTTTAAAAAAGATCCTGACATCAAAAAAAAATAAAAAAATCTTTTTTTAAAGAAAGTTATTGCAATTTCAAGAAATCAAGCTCAAAACTCAAGATCTCCATCACAAATCAAGAAAAATCTTAAATCAAATACTGGAATCTTCAAAAATACAAGAAATTTAAGATAAAAATCCAAGTTTTGATCCATTTATGGGTCAGGGGTTTAAGAACTCTTTTCAATTTCAAGAAACTGTGTACTAAAAGATTTTTCAATAAACAAACAAAAGTCTAGAAATTCACCGATTTAACCAATCAAAAAGTGGCAATAGAAGGAAGGAAAGACTAATTTAGGGTTTACCTCGACAAATTTGGGTCGACCGTAGCCGTCCCCTCATCCAAGCTCTTCGCCGTCGCTCCTCCTTGATCGATCGTCCGGCTGCCGTTGAAGAGCGACGAGGGCTCAAATTAAGGCCTAGAGTTAGGGTTTAGGGGAGAAAGGGAGATCGAATTACCGCCGTCGGTTATGATTTCGAAACCCTAACCTAGGGTTTTTCTTAGAGAGAGAGAGGAACGAGGGATTTCGAGAATTGATATGAACGGCGCTTGAGGGGTGGGTATTTATAAAAGAACGGGCTCGATGCCGTCCATGCCTAATTCGACTCGGTTGTTTGGTAATTGGTAGAGCGGTGAGGGGTATTTGTGTCAGAAAACTCAACGGTGCTTCCCATGTTGGCGTAAGACCCACGCCACGCAAATGCAAACGGACGTGAGTATTCTGTTTTATTCTTACCCGACCCGAACTGTGTGTTTGATATTTGGGGAATTTATTCCCATCAGAAAAGAAAATTTTCTTTTATGCCTCCAACTTATTTTTATTGTAGAGATGTTCAAAACGAAACCTGCTGGTTGTAAGTAGAGACAGTGATATGAAGTAAGTTGATCAAACAACTCACTCTCTCATGTCGTTCACTCGCAGCCCAACAGAGCTATCTCTGCATCCCTTCTTTCCTTTCCCATTCCAAATCCTAATCCTCTAAGGTCTCTGATCATCCCCACCAATCCCTTACCAAGATGAGATTTTCATCACAAAATCATTGATTTTTTCCAAAACCCTCATCAATTTTCCTCAAAAACCCATCTCATGGGCCTCCCCCCAATTCACTGTGACGAGATCCCCAACCTTAAAGATCTGATCTTGGAGACTCCCAACATCTCCTACCTCAAGTATCGCTATGACCTCGGCAACGAGCTCGGGTGGGGCCAGTTCAGCATCATTCGCACCTACTCCGACCTCGTCACTGATGAGCTACTCACCTATAAGTCACTAGTCATACAATGCCTCTGCAACGTCGATTAACGTGCCGACATTTTTTATTTTTGCTTTGTTTCAGTCTCTTACGTGAGGAATCAACTGCTACTTGAGTGGATTAGCGGTTGGCTGCTTTGATTCTACATGCATTTACTTGTTTTAGTAAGATTTGTGATGGAATTAGTCCTTAAAATTTTCTTGTTTGGTTTATGCTATGTTTGGGATTTTTCTTGTTTTTCTTTGTTTTAGACATTTACTTGAAAAATCAAACTCTATTTCAATAGATTGATGTCGTTGTTGTGATTTTACCTAAATTTTCTGGCATTGCTGGAGGCTGTGGTATATTTCTGTAACGACCCTAGTCGTTAATATCAAAACTTCCTCTATTTCTCTCTCCTGCGCTGGCGAAGCATCTGCACTGGAGATGCCTAGCCTCGTCGGCTATGCTATGGCTCTTTGACTTGAGGAGAGAATAAGACGCATATAGTAAATTTGTAATAAATGGGACTTGGGAGGTGGGTTCTAATCTCATTCTCTCTCCCCTTATAAATAGCCCTCTTCTTCTCTCTCCCCCTCATTTATTGTTCATCTCCTTCAAAAAGTACCCAAGCTCTATTAATTTCGCTCATCCAAACCCAATTTCATAAATTAGCCATAAATCCTATAAAATTAAAAATATTTCCAAATTTCAAAACCCACATCCAAAATCAATTCTCTCCAAGCTATTTTCATCTTGAAGCTAAATTTCTCTTCGTTTGAGATGTGGTTGACCCCATCTTTTTCTTTCTTTAGTGTTTCATTCATTATTGGTCATACAAGACAAGAAATAAACTTTACACTCTTATTTTTTTGTAACGATCGCGTCGTTACGACTGTACAATTCTAGCATTTCAGATGTTGTTTCGGAATTCGATCACAGACACCGATTTTGACGTCTAAAAAGTCAAATTTTGATCCGGACAGTATTTTCAAATGCGATTAATTGCATTGCACTTATAGAAATTAATAATAATTTATCATAATTTTTTAATAATTTTTATCAATTATTTTTAAAATTAGCAAAAAAATAATAATATTTAATTCTGGACATTTCGAAACTCGAAATTCGATGTTTCTAGACTCGTTGGAATCGTAGAAAAATTTCTTACATTATAAAATTATTTAATTTCATATCAACCTATATTTAATATTTATCTTATTTATTAATTCACTTAAAGCCTTTTGAATTAACTAAAATCATTTAATTAATGGTCAAAAGATCCTTTTACCCCTTCACCCGCCTCAATCCACTAAGACCAGGTGTGTGACACTTGTCACTTCCCTCTTGACACATGGCAAATGCCTGCAACATAAACCATGCAACAAAAACTCACTTCCCTTTGTATTTTCTCATTCATTTCCTCACAAAATTGAAAGAAAAAAAAAGAAGAGAGAAAAGAGAGGGAGGAGGGAAGGTCTGTTGCTGAAGCTAAGGAAGGATCTCAGGAGATTTCTAATTGTAATTCTTCACCTTAAAAGAAATTGAGGCAAGTAGATTGCTCCTCTTTCCCTCTTTGTTCATCAATTGTGCACAAAATGCTTGTTTTGGTCAAAAACATATTTTTATGATGTAAATTCATTCTAAATCATTCATAACAGTACAAACATGCTATATAATGTTTCTAATGATAGAAAGTTACAATGTTTTGTTCCATTGCATGCTACAAGATAAAAATATGATTTTTGGCAACTTCGTGCATGTTTCATTCTAAAAATCTAATCTTTATGATTAATTTGTTCATGAGAGTTTACATCATTTCTAATATGCGTAATTCATGTTTATATATCATAAAAATGCTAGCTTGGACATCAATTCACGATCTAGAGTAACTGAATCAAGATTTGGTATCAAACAGAGTTTCTGGAAATCTTATTTTGTAACAGAACTGGCGACAGCCAGGCACAACTGTCGACACATATAGTTAGCTGTCGACAGTTGACCTAAGCCATCGATAGTTCAGGCCCAGGAAATACATGTTAACCTATTTCATGATAAAAATTGATATCAATCTTCAACCTCATGTATTTATATTGGTAAATTAGTCTATATAGATTGAATTTGGGTTCTTGTCCTACATACGTTATTCAAGATAAAGTTTATATGAAATGTTTCATCATCTCACCTATATGAACACATAAAATTGATTGATAGAATTGGCAAAATTATCGAACATGTATTTGGATTATTTTGACCATCAGAAGATGTCTATTATCTGCTACAAATCTCTCTGGTCATGACTACTAGCAATCACAGCCAAGGTTGCATAACTTTTTGTATACATGTTTACTATAAGGAAATCAAGGATTCATACATACTTGGCTTTAACAATGATTCTAGCACGAGATGTAAAATTTCATGCTTACTGTTTTGATGTCTA
>JAUTWN010000124.1:0-11377 GCA_033043275.1 Ruscus hypophyllum | reverse complement strand
ATCAAATATTAGACTTGTAATTAGCTTTGTAATTAGTTAAGTACAAGTGTAGGTGTGCATGTATCATTGAAGCTGGATTAAGCTGTGTTTTGACAAAGAAGTTTAATATTGGAAAAATAGTAAATGAGAATTTTAGTCTTAAATTTTTATCAGTGCTATATTTATGTGTAGGTATTTCTCACAGTAAATTTCAGAATTTATGGATGAGATTTGGATTGCCAACTAAAATTATTTCTCAGCTGTGTCAAGATTTGCCCTGTGCACAAGTTGATTCTTCTATCGAGCAATTAACTGAGAAAATCTCCATAATTCCTTGCAAAATTTTGTATGATGTTAGAGTAACATGTTTTATAGCACCCACATAAATCTCAGGATCATTGGTGGTGTATTTTGTGACTGAATGATGTTTTACGTTGGGCTTGCCGAATTTATCCAGATTTTGGATACCCTATTTTTGTTGTGTGTTTGATTGTCCATACCAAATCTTTTAGCTCTAAGTTTATGTGAGTACCTAGTAGGGATATTTAGAAGGTTGTAGTTTTGATTTTGTGATTTTAGCCTATATATATATATATCTAGTTATGTTCTAATTATCGAGTTATGTCCTAATCTAGATACTTATCACGGTACATGTATGTCGCATTATCATATAGGTCACTATTTGTACTTAATCATAATTAAAATGGGATAATAATGCATATTAATATTCTAAAACATCATTTATAGCCATGTTTACTTGTAAGCATCATTTATGTGCATTATGTATGCATGCATAAAGTATCACTATTTATGCATGCATAAAGTATCACTATTTATGCATGCATAAAGTATCACTATTTATGCATGCGACATCTCTTATAGGACGATAATTTCACGTTAGGCTTGCATGTGTGTGATTTGTGCACCTATCATGGACGGACACCATTTTGCGCACACGCGTTAAATTGTTTTTATCTAGAGACTTAACATGCTAGGACTGTTATTATATTGTTAACATTTTGGACCCTTAGACGACCATTGACATGAGCTAGGGCCCGTGTCATGTGATTCCTAGTCGAAGTATGGATATTGGATTTTATTATTTCTCATTAATATCAGACTTGTATATTGATCGTACCGTTATTGATTGATCATTGGAGTGTAATCCCAACTCAATATGTAGACACGTGGATATTGATCACGGGTATCGGGGGAAGATAATAGGTAGAAATTAGTTATATATTTTTAAAAAAATCATGTTGTCTCCATGGCATTAACGGATCTAATATTGTGCTATGTCCCCATGGCATGCAAACGGCTTGAGTATTGTGCTGTGGCCTCGTGGCGACAACGGGTGCATATATTGATATATTGTGTTGTGGCCACTTATTGTGCAAACGGGCACGCTCTTAAAATATATTTATCATTTCTACCGATTAACTCCTAGCTTAAATAATTTATGTAATACTTGTACATAACCATAGTGCTATGACGAGATCGAGCGAAAATTACATGCCACGTTATGTAGTATAGGATGTATAATGGAGTTTTTCTCTGATTCTCTACCAGATATACATGATACGTGCGGTTGACCACTAGGCATCCTTTTATATTTATATGCTTTACTATTTTTCTTTTCACTTCTTTATTGTTCTATTTACTGTTGCATTGATATTAACCATCGCCATACATGCAACCTTGCTATATCAGTTAATGCATCATATAGTATTGTTTGCTCATGCTAGATCACTATTTTATATTTACTATACACGACTCCAATTACATTGACCATGGCATTGACATAATTTCTTTTATTTTGCTAAATTAAAGTGATCATTTCATGCTTAATGATGTTCTAACCTTTTTGATAAAATTGAGCTTGGAGATTAACCAGTCCTGGAGCTTTATTTGGATGCACTATTTGCTGATATCCTAGAATAGTGATCGAAAGTCATTTTCCTCCAGAGGACGATACTACATTAGTAAAAAAAGAGGACTGTGCAAGAAATTGGAAACTTTCAGTTAAAGAAGTATTTGCTTAGAAATATATTTTGATTTCTGATACCACTCAGGTATAATTTCCATCTGCTATCTGGAAGCTTAACAATAAATATGTAGTTCTGTTGACACTTATTAAGTTTGGAAATATAGTAATATGAATTTTTGCCGTCTTTGTGAGATAATTCAAAATGCTTTCTAAAAATTTTCCCTTTAGCCATTAACTGACTGACAAGTTCGTAAAGTAGATTATTCCTTTGGGATTGATTTAGTGGAGGGTTTGGTATTTTACTATCAGATTTGTGGTTTGAAAATTTTTATTTGTACAAAGCACTGTACTTTTTGTTAATGTTAGATAATAACTGAAAAGTTTGACAGGGAATTAATAGAAAGCCATGCCTCAGTGCATCTGTCTGTGAAGCTTGTTTTGTGTACACAAAATCATATTTCAGTTTTGAAGTGCCTCCATCCATTCTATATATGGCTCTTGAACAAATTGAAGGGTGCTTTGATAGTGTTCACTTCCATAATGAGCTAATCATTTAACCATACATAAAGAAACATCTCCATCCATTTCATTGTCCCTAGGGCTGATGGTTTATAGTCTTTCATGGATATAGTATATATACGAACTTAGTCATTCACCACCTTCACTAGCTAATTATGTTTAGTATGTTCGGTGAATGTAGCCAAAAGATATGAACTTGTTCAATTAATTCTTCCCCATGTTTCACAATTTCCTGAAGCCGTCATAGAACTTGAGGTAGATTTATATTGAAAACTCTATGAAAAATCATACAGATATGTGAAATCGTATGATTTAGACCTGCTAATAAGATTCTTCATACTCAATATCTGACAGTATTGAGTAACACATCAAATAATTAACTGAGCATGTAAATATTTGTTTCGAGTGGGTGGTTTTTCTTCGACTTCTGTATGTTTTTTTGGTCAACTTGGAGCTATGTTGTATCGGTACTTTGGAATAGGAGACATACCCATATTCTATACAGATCTGATATGTGGATACCAAGATATTTGACGGGTATTCCCTGGATACTTCGATGATGTATCTAAAATTTTATGATGTATCCAGACATATCAAATATGTATAAAAGATCTACCCAAGAATAACTTAAAAAACATCTTTTGGCTCAACTTAGAGCTATGTTGTATCGGTACTTTGGAATGAGAGACATACCATACTCCATACGTATCTGATATGTGGATACCAAGATATTTGATGGGTACTCGCTGGATACTTCTATGATATATCTAAAAATCTATAATATATCCAGACATATCGAAGATGTACAAAAGATGTACCCATGACTAAAAAAATCAAGTGCTTAATTACATAATTTGTTGATTTCTTAAAGAAGAATTATGATTGATCTCAATTTTTTTGTAACTTTAAATAGTATTTCATTGAATAGGGAAAAAGAATAAGTACAATGATACTCTCCCTCGGTACAAAATTATCATATACAATCATGTTTCAATGTATCTGAATATGATGGATCTCCAATGGACAAGATCTTACTTATTCAAATACTCTACAGGTTCAGGGTTACCTCTCTAGAGTGTACTTCCATTTACTATATCCTGCATATCAGTTTAGATGTGAGGAGAGTGCCACCTGGTTCCTCCTGGACTCTTGGCTCCTTCAGGTTTAATGATTATTCTAACAGTCTCTCAACTCAATGAGTTTTGAGAATATCATCACATAATGATATACCAGTTTTGTAGAACCTCCCTCTCATGGTCATCTACATCTTTGATAGTTAGGACTTATGATTGATCTCCAATTATTTATTTATATACTTGAAAACCTTTTATATTACCTTATATATTGTTTTTTTTAACCATTACAGGTCAGAATTAATGTTATAGGTAAGTAATGTTAATTTACATGATTTTTATGGCCGTATTCACGATGTTTCAGTATCCTGGATTTTTAGGATTTTCCATACCAGCGTACCTGTATTGTATGGTATGTATATCCCACACCATACCAGTGCAACCTAGATTTAGAGATTGCACAGTTTGAACCAGCTTAAGGGACTTCGTTTGACCTCTATGCTTGGTGTTTGAAAATAAACAGTGTTTGAATACGTTATTTTCTTCTGACTCCCTTGTATATGGTTTTGGTGAATTTAGAGAGTGGGCAGGTGCCTGCACTAAGCATATGGACTTTTTCCTCACCTCTCTGCATAGTATAACCGATAGATGGCTCCAATTTGTACAATGTGATTATGCACCAAATATAATTTGATTTCAACATTGAACTTTCAATTGTCAAAGCCTTTAATTATATTAAAGATATAGTCCAATATAACATATTGTTAGGCCACAGTTCCTTTGTCACTGTTTAATTCTTCGTTAGTGTGTCTGTGTGCGTTTGCTGAACTGTTTAAATTCGTGCTGACATATCTGATAGTTTTAATTCTCTTTGCTAAAAACAGGTGCGGGTATAGGGGCTGGGTTCCCTGGTTTGCAATTGGGTTTTGGAATTGGTGCTGGATGTGGAATTGGTGTAGGCTTTGGATATGGTGCAGGTAGAGGAGTTGCATATGATGAGAACCGAAGATACACCAATGTCGGAAAGCTATTTCGTCCTGGTCCTCCTGGGGGAAGCCTCCTGCCTCAGTAATTTCTCATTCACTTATGTAGATTTATGTTTTGGCATATGTTATCTGTTGCTTCGTTTAGCCGATAATGTGCTCTAGATACCATCTGAATCCAAGGCAAATTGTTTCCCTCATAAAAGATGGAAAACATGTTGAATAACTAACTGATTTCTCATACCTAATAACCAAGTACTCCATATGAAGTCTTTGGAGTTGATTTTAATGATCATTCTGATGGTTAATAACTCCAAAAGGCCATCCTTTATGTTAATGCATTCCCTTCAAATTCTTTGTTACTAACTTCCTTTTAGTTTACCTTCAGCCTTTCCCCCTTCCTTCACAAACGTTTTGTACAAATTTAAAGCCCTCATCATGAACTATTGTCTTCAATTCACACGCCTTAATATTTGTAAGTTCAGGGTGGAACTTTGGTGATCAAAATTTGGTGTTAGTGAGAAAAGATTATGAAATACATCTGATTTTGGCCAAATCACACTCAAAACACATCTTATGGAAATTTGGCTCCAGATCAAAAATAAAAAAGGCACACCTATGGCCCATTGTTTTTGAAATTCCAGCCTTGGTTTCATTTCCTTTCTTTCATACCGGCATACTAAAATTTTCTTTTTTCACATTACAAATGTAAGCTATCTTTTAAAAATTATTGAAACTAATAAAGTAAATAAAAATAATAAATTAAAAAACACATTATATTTATCATATCTTATATTACCATATAATCAATTAGGGAAAATTGTCTTTGGGGTGTCTCCACTAATCCCAACATAGAGGGTTTATATGGGCGATCCGAATCGCTAGCCATGTTCTCCATATTCTAAATAGATGGTGTATAAAATATCTTTTGATTTAGACACCCCTTCATCCTTGATCAAGTGGTCTCATTTCTTCTATTGTTGAAAAACTATTCATTTTGCCACTCTCAATTGTATGGTCAAAATATACTGAAAATGTATGATTTTTTGTACACTGTTTTAGAATGTGGTGATCATGACTAACGTTCGGATCACCCATATAGATTCTAAGTTAGGATTTAGGGCACACTTTTCCTAGTTAACAAATACATTATATTTTTACTTATAGTTTAGTATATTTTTTAGAGCTTAATATACTTTAGTCTTGATTATATAATATTTTAGTATTAATCATATAATAAAATCAATTATATCTTGTTTTGAATGATAATTAAGTTTGTTTACACTAATAAGTAAAGCAGTTCTTCATTAATAATAATTTAACTATACAATATAATGTAATATTATTCGTAATTATTACTAGCAGAAAGGCTCGTGCAATGTGTGTAAAGGTTTCATAGTCATTAGATGTTTTAAAACAATACCAATAGACAAGATGATGCAGCACAAAAGGCAAACTTAGAATTTGTTGAGGGAATTTGGGAATAGGGATTTGAAAATAGAAATTTTAGATTAATTTAGAAATCCACCCAGGGGATCTCTCACCCATTCTCAATGAATCCACGAAGAAAGATTTAGGCTAACAAATCAACATGCTAAGATTTTAATTTTTTACTAAATATTTTCTGTCTTTTTATTCACAAATGAGGCCTTTAAATATACACTCAAAACAAGAGCTTTCTCCACAAACGAAATGAGACTAAAACAAGACTCACAAACTAAAAGAAAATACTAAAAACAAGACTCAAACAATTAAAAGAAAGTACAAAGTGGTTCTCTGTCTTTTTATTCTAATCTTGGACTTTGACTCAGGCTCGATGTTGTTTGCGAACATACATCTTCCAAGTCCCTTCACGATCACCATCAATTCTCCGACTTTGAAAAATTCATCTCCTGGTGAATGGTGGTGATAACAAGGATGGAGCAAATCAGGATGAGAATGTATCATCTTCTTGCATAAAGCATCTTAGTCGAGCCACGATGGAGGACGTCGAAGCGGCACATGCTCTTCTACTCTGAGCTAAGGTGGTGGTGGAACTAATTTACGCGACAAATCAGTTGAAGTAGATGGTGATGCAGAAATGACACGTGAAAATTGAACTGATGTCAGCCAGGATTCCAAGGGATATCAAGCCTACAGGTGTCAGAAGCAATCTGTCTCAGAACTTCAGTATTATCTGCCCTTTGTATTAATATATGAATTGGATCGTAGACACCAAGCGAGATTATGGATAATTGATAGATCAAGGTTGGCAGCAACAATAATTGCTTCTCTATTGATCCCATTGAAATATCTTCTGAAGCATCAATAAGAGGATATGTAATTTTTGTGGATTGAGATGTCTCTTCTAGCAGTGACAGTGACTCAGCAAGAACTTCTGTACTATACTAAACTTATGTCTCTAGCCCATCATGAATTCTTGTGTCATGTTCAGGCTGAAAAATCTGATCTTCAGATTCAACAAGAATTTTAGGCTTTGGATTTGTTTTAGTATCTTCATTGGACTCTGTCTCATATTCTGAACTAAGTTCTGATGTAAGTTCTTGTACTTCTGTCTCAGTTTCTGTCCTATACTCAGACTGAAATGGAGACAAACTAGGTTGTCGAAGATAATTTGGAACTGTAATAAGATATGGAGCATACCAAGAACGTAGATGATATTGTAAGAAAGACTAATATCGACTGTATTTGTAGTTATCTTCCACTTAATAAGGTTCTCTAACTTTAGTCGGTCATATTGGTACTTCTGCTCTGATGTCAGCGAAAAATAACTGAAATTTTTTCAAGATTACTCTCCCAGTCTTTATATCTCCAATCTTCATAACAATATCGATCATCATAAACGTAAAAATATAAAACAACATTGAACATGTCACGCTCAACTTGTTTTTCGTCTCTATCAGTATAGATATATCGACTACATAATAGAAATTCCATAGGGAGCTAATTGAATACTTCAGTTCATAAGGTTCAGAAAATATTCAAGAATTGCAATGCTTCGAATTTGACTAGAATCGAGCTTGAATTGGGCACAAAACTAGTTCTGGACTGTTAACGGGTCTGAACTGTGCTTTCGGATCGGATCTGATCTGATGTTTCCTCCACTGCACAAGACAAACGAGAATCAAATTAAATAGACGCAGCGCCGCCCAAATCCTAGTGGAAGGCAACAATCCTAGCGACAGCCAAGCCCCTAGCCCTAACACTAGGATTAGGAATCCAAACACCTATGAGAAGGAGCTCGTGTCGTCTGTCTCTCTAAACTAGAAATAGAAATATAGTACCGATCTCAACACGAAGCTGGACGGACTGGCTGCGATAGCGAGCTCGGAGAGCGGTGAGGCTGCAGCAATGAGCTCAGAGAGGCAGCAAGTCTGCGAAAGCGAAGGAGGCAGAATTGTCGAGTATGGGCAGTGATTTCTAGGGTTTGCCTCTGTCTTCTCTTCTCTTACACAAAATCTTGCAATTTCTAGGGTTTGCCTCCTGCTGCTTTCTGATCATATGAAGAGATGGAGGAGATTCAGTATTTAGATGCGGCGATCGACTTGAAGCTGATGAAGTTAGTAGCAAAGTGGGTCGGGGAGGCGGCAGCAATCTCGGAGGTCGTCGAAACAAAGGAGGGGAGGGGAGTTGTCGATGTTGGGTTGCTGTTGAAGCCGAAGTCGCTGTCGAAGGCGGAGGAGCGATGTGGCTAGAGCGGCAAAGCTGGGGGAGGAGAAAGGAGGCGGCGGCGAGCTCACGAAAGGAAGACGAGCTCGGCACCGAGCTCGTGGGAGAAAGGCGAGCTTGGGCGAACTAATGCGAGCTTGCTTGTGCTGCTCGGGGGAGTGGCGAAATGGAGGGAAGGCTTTGGCTAGGTCATCTGGGGAGGTCTGGCGTGGTTCGAAGTCGGTGAGAGGGCACAAGCTCGATGCAGAGGCGGTGAAGGGTGAAGTTTGGGTAGATTTGATCAATTTTTTACTTCGTTTCTTTCTATTTCTTCTTACTGATTTTTTTTAACAAAAACTAAAATTAAATAAAAGGAAGATGAAGAGGGATATAGGATTTGATTTCTGATACCAATTTGATGCAGCACAAAAGCCAAAATTAGAGTTTGTGGAGGGAATTTGGAAATAGGGATTTGAAAATAGGAATTTTAGATTAATTTGGAAATCCATCCAGGTGATCTCTCTTCCACTCTCAGCGAATCAACGAAGAAAGAGTTAGGCTAACAAATCAACATGCTAAGATTTCAATTTTTTTACTAAACATTCTTTGTCTTTTCATTCACAACTAGGGCCTTTAAATAGGCACTCAAAACAAAAACTTTCTTCACATAAGCGATATGACACTAAAACAGAACTCAACAAGTAAAAGAAAATACTAAAAACAAGACAAACAATTAAAAGAAAGTACAAAGTCTCTCTACCTTTTTAATTCTAATCTTGGACTCTGACTCAGGCTCGACGTCGTCTGCGAATATATGTCTTCCAAGTCCCTTCAGGATCCCCATCACAAGGAGAGTTAGGACTTATATGGAGTGGGGGTACGGGCTTGTCCATAGACTGGGTGGAAAAAGACAATACCAAGCTAATGTATTAGATAGCAGGGTGCATCCATCAAGTAATCAAATTAATTAATGGTTGAGATTTGTTTAGTTAAATCAGTGAATGCTTTATTTTGGAAAGATAATGAGTATTGGATCTGTTTTCAGTAACCCATTACCATACGCAAAAAATAAACAAGTAGGACCTCTTGCTATTCACCTTTATCAGAAAGTGAGCACACCCCTCTTCATTGTTGGGTATACCGGTGACTAGACAGGTTAGTTTAATGCAATTTTAAATAACCATTCGCTTGATTAATTTTTATTTATCTGGATTCTGACACGTAATGAAAATTGAATAACCCTATATCTGCAAAAAATGCAGAATTATTTCTTATCCACTACACTACAACTATGAAGCACTGACACTTCAAAGTGAGTGCCGTGCCTGTATTAGATACGTATCGGACACCGATACTTGCACGACATTTGTCCTATGCGTATCAGGCACTCCATACTGTATTAAATTTTAAGAGCTCAAAAACTTGTGTGTTGATAGTGTTCGTTTTCAAAAGTCAGAGATCGGGTGTTAGGTACTAGGAGCGTACATTGCTTAAAAAACATATAAAAAATTCTCGACATAAAGGGATACTAAGCTAATTGACCCCAAATGCCTTTCAATGATGGAGACTTCTCATATTTTATTCATGGTATTGGTCCATTTGATTAAATTTGGATTCTTTTCTTTAATATAGATACTTGATTAGAATCAATATTTTAAATCATTATGATAATTTTTCCTGTTCTTTCTTGTTTTTACTTCAAAGAAATCATGTCTTATCATTAAAAGTTTTGATGCGCATTGTATATAACACATGCATAAATTGTGCATATTTATGTTTCCGTGTCTTCGTGTCCTACATTTTTAGGATTTGTTGTGTCCCCATTTCTTTGTCGTGTTGTACCCGTGTCCCGTGTACGTGTCCATACTTCATAGCACTAACAGAAAGTGTTGTATATTCATCCGAATTATAGATTTTCATGCTATTGCAAATATTCCCAGTGTGAGTAAAATCATATTGCCAATCTAATTTGCACCAAGAATCCTTTTCTAAGTTGCCCAGCAATTTTCATAACAGATGATATTATACCTTGAATGTTAACTAAAAGAACTCGTTATACATAAAATAAATTTGTTTTCGAGACCTTTAAATTCCTACTTCAGTGTTTTGTTGGCTATCAAGAAACTACAAACTTACAAAGCATATACAGAAAGCACTTACCCTACATTCTATTGTATATCACACATTTCAGAAACATACAAGGCATAACTATCAATGAACAATTGAATTCTACCTACTACAATCAAGTCTAAAGAAACTATTTTAACTACATGTGTGACAGATCTCAAATATAAAAGTTCATGAAGAGTCGAAGACAAAATCCATTGAATGGTTTGAACCAGGTTTTAGAATATCGGAATAGCTATTGGTATCGGCTGATCATTTGTGCTAACCAAATTGGCAATATTTGGTGGTGGTGATATCGGAAATATCAGTAATATCGGACTGATATCATACTGTGTATTGCGTACCTCAAAACCTCTATGATGTATTCTGGAAAGAGTTGGTAATTGGGGGTTTGCGACTAACTGACGTGAGCTCAGAAATTGAACAATGAAAGTGAAGGTCAGATCTTCGATAAATACATTCGTTATTCAGTAAACTGTGTTGTCACATCATTACTACTGTGATACATATCTTTTGATTGTCGATAAATTTCCAAACCTCTCCTTTAATTCTCACTATAAGATAATTCATAAATGTTTCATGAATTGATATTGACCATTTTATTACTCTGAGAAGATTGTTGTTTCATGTTATTTTCTTTAGTTCCATTCTGATCAATTTCTTTGCTTCAGGCAATGTCCACATGGTGGAACCAATTTAGAAAGGACATCAGAAGATATGAATTACAAGCTACCATACTAATTTCCAAATTTAAATAAACAAATCTATTGAACATGCTGAAGTACAAAATGTTGTGATTTCGAGATGATTCCTCTTAGCAATCAATGACCTTATCAAAGATAGGTAATAGAATCTCTCTAGGACAGTGGAAGCCTTAGAAACAATTAGCAATCACAAGTCTATGGATTTGGAGTATACTCAGCTAAACAAGAACTAATTAAGCAAAACCCTAGAGAAAAAACTTTCAAAGAGAAACAATACCCAATCACAAACAACCAGAGATTTACGTGGTTCGGAGCAAGTCCTACGTCCACGAGCGGCCGATCAACTTCTTTTACTTT
>JAUTWN010000123.1:10000-11400 GCA_033043275.1 Ruscus hypophyllum | reverse complement strand
AGTAGTATCGCTGCTGTCTTTTTTGCAGCTTTTGTTGTTGCTGGAACTATGTGGTATGGTTCAGCAACTACCCCGATTGAATTATTTGGCCCCACCCGTTATCAATGGGATCAGGGATACTTCCAGCAAGAAATATATCGAAGAGTTGGTGCTGGGCTAGCCGAAAATCAAAGTTTATCAGAAGCTTGGTCTAAAATTCCTGAAAAATTAGCTTTTTATGATTACATTGGCAATAATCCGGCAAAAGGGGGATTGTTTAGAGCGGGCTCAATGGACAATGGGGATGGAATAGCTGTTGGGTGGTTAGGACACCCTATCTTTAGAGATAAAGAGGGGCGTGAACTTTTTGTACGTCGTATGCCCACTTTTTTTGAAACATTTCCGGTTGTTTTGGTAGACGGAGACGGAATTGTTAGAGCCGATGTTCCTTTTCGAAGGGCGGAATCGAAGTATAGTGTCGAACAAGTAGGTGTAACTGTTGAGTTCTATGGTGGCGAACTCAATGGAGTCAGTTATAATGATCCTGCTACTGTGAAAAAATATGCTAGACGTGCTCAATTGGGTGAAATTTTTGAATTAGATCGTGCTACTTTGAAATCTGATGGTGTTTTTCGTAGCAGTCCAAGGGGTTGGTTTACTTTTGGACATGCTTCGTTTGCTCTGCTCTTCTTTTTCGGACACATTTGGCATGGTGCTAGAACCTTGTTCAGAGATGTTTTTGCTGGTATCGACCCAGATTTGGATGCTCAAGTAGAATTTGGAGCATTCCAAAAACTTGGAGATCCAACTACAAGAAGACAAGTAGTCTGATACAACATTGTTTTGTTCCTTTTGGACTTTCTTTTTGTGATTTGAATTTGACATAGGGAACCGGATAAATCTTGATTTGAATCGCTACTTTTTCTTTTACTCTTGTTCTTTCTTTTTCTTTATCCGGGAGACGATCCCAAATAAACAGGTATGAAAGCTATAATTGTAAACCACGATCAAATCCATGGAAGCATTGGTTTATACATTCCTCTTAGTTTCTACTTTAGGAATAATTTTTTTCGCTATCTTTTTTAGAGAACCACCTAAAGTTCCAACTAAAAAGATGAAATGATTTTTCATTATCTGAATTGAAGGAATGGGCCTCCCAATATTGGGAGGCCCATTCCTTCAACTAGTCCCCATGTTCTTCGAATGGATCTCTTAGTTGTTGAGAGGGTTGCCCAAAAGCAGTATATAAGGCGTACCCAGTAAAACTTACAAGTAAACCAGATATAGAGATGGCAACTAGGGTTGCTGTTTCCATTATTATATAATTTCAAGACCAAAATGGATCTAGGATAAGATCATTTATTTACAGCGGAATGGTATACAAAGTCAACAGATCTCAATGAATAAAAAATAGGATTTAT
>JAUTWN010000123.1:0-5000 GCA_033043275.1 Ruscus hypophyllum | reverse complement strand
TTTTTTTTTATTTTGCATCCGGTCCTTTAGTTTTAGAAAGCCCCCCTTTTTTGTTTTTTGGAAATATTATCCTTGTCTTTGTTTATGTCTTGGATTGGAACAAATTACTATAATTCGTCCACGCCTACGGATCAGTCGACATTTTTCACAAATTTTACGAACAGAGGCCCTTATTTTCATATTTTTCATTCCTTAACTGAATTCCGAATCTATTTATTGGAAGAAAATAGGGTTTCCTGAGATTTTGAACTTCTAATTGTATCCCCATAAAAAAAAGAATGTTGAAGTTGAAAAACAGTCTAATCATTCGAATCTTTGTTCCGGGGTCTATAAATTATACGTCCTCCGCTTGAATCAAAATGACTTACTTCCATTTTTACTTTATCTCCCGGTAGTATACGTATAAAACTACGTCGAATCCTTCCGGAAACATAACCTAGAATCTTATTTTCATTATAGAAAGTAACCTGGAACATACCATTGGGAAGTGATTCAGTAATTAAACCCTCATGAATCCATTTTTTTTTTATTCCTATTCCAGTTAAAACCCCTTCACGTATTAACTAATGTATGAGGAGTGAGATTAGAAACCCGCTTTTTTTCTCTCTTTTTTCACAAAAATTTATGGAAGTTTCTCATATAATTCGGATATCAGAAAGATTACCATATATAACATAAAATTTCTCCGCCGATTCTTTCTAATCGAGCCTCTCGATCTGTCATTATACCCCGAGAAGTAGAGAGAATTACAATCCCCATCCCTCCTAAAATTCTAGGAATTCGTTGATAATTAGAATAGATTCGTAGACCAGGTCTACTGATTCGTTTTAAATTCAAAATAGTTTTATATGATCCTTTCCTATTTCTTCTATGCCGTAGAGTTAAAACTAAAAAGTTTTTGTTGCTTTCCCTATGTTTTCTCACGTTTTCAATAAAACCTTCTCGTAAAAGTATTGTAACAATGTTTTCAGTGATGTTAGTAGATGGTATTCGAACCGTGCCTTTTCTATTCATGTCAGCATTTCGTATAGAGGTTATTATGTCAGCAATGGTGTCCTTACCCATGATAAACTAAAATGATTGTTGCCCTTGACTTTTGATATAATCAACATGCTCTTTTTTTTAATTTAAATTTTTTAATTTAAATATTATATATTATATAATATTATTAAATATTATATATTATATAATATTATTATTTTTTAATATTATTTATTTTATATTTATAATATTTATTTATATTTATAATATTTATTTTATATTTATTATTTTATATTTATAATAATTAGAAAAAGGTATATGCGTGAGACATAATCAATCTATTAATGAATTCATTCAAATACTATAAATATATCACGGTCTCGTCTTATAATACCTCAGGTGCTAATGAAACTATTTTAGTGAAATTTAACTGTCTCAATTCCCGGGCGATCGCACCAAAAATTCGAGTTCCTTTTGGATTTCCTTCTTGATCAATGACAACCGCAGCATTATCATCATATTGTATTATCATACCGTTCTTACGTTTGAGTTCTTTACAAGTACGTACAATTACAGCTCTGATCACTTCTGATCTTTCTAAAGGTGTATTTGGTACTGCTTCCTTGATTACAGCAACAATAACGTCACCAATATAAGCATATCGTCGATTACTAGTTCCTATGATTCGAATACACATCAATTCGCGGGCCCCGCTGTTATCGGCTACATTCAAATGGGTTTGAGGTTGAATCATATCATTTTTTTTTATCTGTTCTTTCAGTGCAAAGGGCGAAGTAAAAAAAAAAAAAAAGAAATATTGTGTATCAAAAAAAAAAAAAGAAACCCACAATTGCAATTGTTTTTTTTTTTTCATCCCAAAGACCTCTTTCCTTTGGTTCTAATTATTATGCCGAAATAATGAATTGAGTTCGTATAGGGATTTTGGATGCTGCTATTGCAATCGCTTTTCTGGCTATATTTTCTGTGACCCCGCCCATTTCATAAAGTATTCTACCTGGTTTAACGACAGCTACCCAATATTCGGGAGATCCTTTTCCCGAACCCATACGCGTTTCTGTAGGTCTTACTGTAACCGGTTTGTCTGGAAATATGCGTACCCATATTTTTCCACCGCGGCGGGCATTTCGTGACATTGCCCGCCGCCCTGCTTCTATTTGTCTAGATGTGATCCAAGTGGGCTCAAGTGCCTGAAGAGCATATCTACCGAAGCAAATATGATTACCTCGATAGGATATTCCTTTCATTCTTCCTCTATGTTGTTTACGGAATCTGGTTCTTTTGGGGTTATAGTTGATGGTTCTTTCTCAATTCCATCTCTACTACAGAACCGTACATGAGATTTTCACCTCATACGGCTCCTCGCGAATGAAAGGATTAAAATAGAGTATACATGGATTTAATGAATAAAATAATATACCGAATCGTCGTGGGATTTTTTGAGATTTCATCTAATCTATTGGTCTATTGGAAATTTGTATACCTTGTTTTGATATATAACTAAACAAGTATTCTTTTTATATTATAGACAATTCTTGCTATCTAGATATAAATAGATAATGTTGTTTTGTTATGTTATAAGGTTCTAACGAATCTTTATTTTGTTTTTCCTTTTATTATTGGATTGGCCCCAATTTATAAATCCAATAAAATCCAAATTTTCGCGGGCGAATATTTACTCTTTCATTATCTATTTCAGATGTAGGGTTAGCCCATGACTCCTCAGAATAAATGGATTGGTTCTTGGTTCGTTCCGCCATCCCACCCAATGAATCATTAAGATTCGTTTTTAATAAAATCTTAGGCATTCACAGGTTCCGTCGTTCCCATCGCTTCTTGATTAATGGTTAGGTCTGAATTGTACAATGGAGCCTCTAATTCAATTTTCTTTTTTCTTGAGTCAACCTTCTCAGTTTTTATTGACTCGGGGCTCTTGATTTGTTTGTTCTATAAAAATAGTCATCTAATTATGGATTAATTAATATTGATGCTTTATTACACTACTTTTTATGAGATGACTCATAGACCTTACATATTAGAATTATATATCGTTGATATTCTTTTTCTCTCTTTCTTTCACCCTTTCATTTATCCGTATATTCTTATTGCTTCACAACTCAGAATCCTATTAGTTTTTCTTTTTTTATGCAATATTTCAGTTGCTATAATGATATCACCAATATATCATATCTTTACTTATATCTTGACTGGTTCTTTAGATCCAGATAATGCGAAGCGATGAGTTGGTTATTAGTTCTATAGTTATTAATTAATTATAAATTAATTAATACTTAATTATAAATTAATTAATACTACGAGTTGGTTTATTTTTTTGTTGAATCCTAACCACTCTAAAAAAAAAAAACCAACGCAACGAGTCGCACACTAAGCATAGCAATTATATCAATATCAAATGATTAATCGAATTTTTATTCAATCTTATAAAATTTAAATTGCTCATTTTTGTGAATAAGAATGGAAGAATTTGTCATTTTTTTTTTTTTTTCGCTAGATAGAACGTTAAAGATAAGGCAAAGCTTATTATTCTTCGTTTACAAATATCCAAATTTTGATGCCTAATACCCCATAAATAGTTCGAACTGTATAGGAACAATAATCAATTTTTGCTCGAATGGTTTGTAGAGGAACCCTACCCTCTCTGATCCATTCGACACGTGCAATTTCTTTTCCGTCGATACGTCCCGCAATTTGTACTTGAACTCCTTTTGTACCCGCCTGTTCAGTTAATTCAATAGCTTTTTTCATTGCTTTACGAAAGGAAACTCTATTCTTTAATTGTCCGGCTATAAATTCTGCAAGAATATTAGGGTGTCCATAAGGGTTTGCAATTCTTGTAATAGCAATGTTGAGTTTTCCGTTCATACAATTAAGTTTTTTTTGCACATTCATCTGTAATTCGTCGATTCTTCGAGGTTTACCTTCTATTAATAACTTTGGAAATCCCATATAGATTATGACTTGAATCAGATCGATTCTTTTTTGAATCTTTATCCGTGCAATTCCCTCGACACCAGAAGATATTCTCATATTTTTTTGTACATAATTCTTGATACAATCCCGTATTTTTTCATCTTCTTGTAGACTCTCGGAATAATTTTTTGGTTGTGCAAACCAAAGAGAATGATGACTTTGAGTTGTACCAAGTCTAAAACCGAGCGGATTTATTTTTTGTCCCATAATCCCCCACTACTATACATAAAATAACACTTCGTATCTGTGTACTTTTTTTTATTTATCTTTATCGATCCGGTTTTTTTTTAAGCATAATATGGCATATTTGCGTCTTTCATATTCTTCTTCAATCTATCAATACAATAGTTATATGACAATTTTTCAGATAACTTTGTCTTCGAGTTCGAAGTTTTCATTTTTTCATAGTAGTACCTTATTATTTACTAATGACTCAACTTGTTTCGTTGAAACCCAAATGTGACTAGCATTTGCTGCTGCAGAATAAACCAATTAAAAAATGGAATAAGATATTCGATAAGGCATGAGTTATAGTATCATAAGTCTTTCCTCGTAGGAACGTTCACGAATCTCATCAATTACTATTCGTGTTTTGTGTTGTGAGCAGACATGGATATATGTTGACCTAAAGGGTATACTTCTGTATATTGGTTCTTCTTTATCATAAGGTTTTACTTTCACTAATAACTAATAAAGGATAAGCATCTATATTGAATTCTTTTTTTTATATTTTATATATATATAGATATTATATATTTATAGATATTATATATTTTTATTTTATTTATTTTTTTATTAAAAAAATTTTTTAATATAATTTTAATGAATTCTTTTTAAGAAATTACTAAATTAACGACGAGATCTATTATCATTTTTCGCATGTCCCCGGAAGTTTAGAGTGGGTGAAAATTCTCCCAATTTATTGCCTACCATACGATCTGTTATATAAATAGGTAAATTTTCTTTTCCATTATGGATAGCAATCGTATGGCCAATCATTGTGGGTATAA